>JAQGAY010000020.1:0-95386 GCA_034698085.1 Polydesmus angustus
TACTGCAAGTCGACATAAACGGTATGCCGGTGCTAAAATGCTCAATGACCCACTACATCATGAACATTTTTCCAGCAGAAAAGCAAAATTGCTCGCACATATCTTTCTTGACATAATTATTTAAAATTCATGTGTTCAATTTAGTGTGGATGAAGCATAGCCTATTTTTACCCAATTTTTCACTAAATACAGTACAGCATTTTTTTTGCCCGAGCACCGTAAAATTGAATTCGTTAGAAAAAAATTTTCGTTCTTCAAACATTTAAATCTTTATTTTAAAAAATATTCCGCCAACCTTCCATAACAAAATTTAAGAAATATAATCTGGCTTCAGCCAAATGCGAAATTAATTTAAATAGAGAATAGCGCAATTATCAAAAGTCCGATGTACAGTAATAAAAATGTCAATTTTAAATGACTTAGATTTCCGGAAATGTACGTTTATTGCACCCTACCGTGAATAAAAAAACTCTTTCGACCCTTAATGAGCATCAAAAATAATATCGCTCGAATATTTTACATCCCCAAACTAAATGACGACCGAGCTATTTGTGTGATTAAACTGGCTGAAATAATTCCGAATTTCGTACTCGTGTAAGCATTTATGGTATCACGAGAAAAAGCGATAATGCTGTAAAAAAAAAGTAAACCCTCCTGGAGATATTTATTTACCCTTTTCCACGAACGCGTGCAAAATCACAATAAATTAATAATTCATAATTACAATATCCAAATTTTTAAAAAAAAATTGTAAAGGCGAAACAGCTCAGAAACCACTTGTTCCGCTACTACTCGTACAATAACAATAACAATTATCAATTTGCAATAGCTTGACTATTACAAAACTTCTCATTAAAAAAAATACGGAGCATGTAGAAAAAATTATTACAATTCCTGTAGCTCTACTGTAGTTACAGTATGCCAAAAAAAAAATTTAAAAAAAGCAAGCACTAAATTGGGTACTAACTATAAATAATTAATTAGTCTACGGGCCTTATTATAGAAGTATTGCGGCATAGTTCATACATTATTACCAAAACGATATAATTTTGAATTAATTCCATCTGAATAATTATAATAATAGTTATTATGTAATGTACTTTAGTTAAAGTGAGAAAAAGACGGCGACCTCTATGGAAAACTATGAAAACTTTGTATTAATTAAAAGTATATTATCAATAATTGCCGACATCGTATTTCTCTTTGACAGCGATTGACTCAAATTAAACATGAATAAAGCTAATTAATGGAAAACCATCTCAAATTATGAAGTAATTAATCAAAGAGTGTTCAATCTTAATTTGAAAGATTATCTTCTTCAAACCACGTCAATATTACAATGTTGACTAATAAACGTAGCTATAAATTTAATGATTTCCTTTTCCGCTACCCCGCGGTGATAAACGTGTAATTAAAGACAGGATCAAAAGACAACTCCAAAAATAATTTTAGAGGAAATTATTAGTACATTGACGTTTAAATCACCTCGAAAGAATACCGGTAATAACAATAATTACCCCAAAACTTGATAAGCTTAAATTTACATAAAATAACAAGTAAAATGTTAATTTTAATTACTCTCACCCTCATTTAAATTTGGATTTAAGCCTTGAGAAGTGCTATTATATTCTAATACAGTAGCACTTCGAACATTTAGTAAAACATTTTAATTTCCATTTACAATAAGGTACGAAAAAAAAACCTCGATTTTATTTGAAACGCAACATATTATTGCAGTAACTCAAAAGTACGAGACTAGTAACTACCGGTAGTATAGTTTTTTTCATTAGATATTGAACTCGTGTCAGCGGTTTTTTCTTTCTTTTTCTTTCTCTATTTGGCCTTGATTTTTGTCTTTGCTACTGTATACGTAATAAAAAATAAAACAAATATTATTAAAAATCAAATGCAAAATATTGTTTCTCTTCCTCGAGTACATAGTAAACAAGCTGGGTTAGAGACCAACTCGTTTATTTACTACACGTCAATACTGTTCTGAATTAAACTAAAGTAACAATAATATTAAAATATAAGGGCGCTGTAATAATAGTGTCAGTCCACATATTACATCCACTCGTAAAAACATAAAAGAAAAAAAAGGAGAGGGAAAAAAAAAACCACATCTCATGTGTGTTGTATTTTTTTTTTTTTTTTTCTCGCTCCTACTCAAGATTTCCGAGAAAATCTTGTGTATCGCAATGGATATCCAATTTTATTTCTGCCCAATCACGTTTTTCCGACTCCAGATTTTTTTATAGTTTCCGCTACGGAACTACGCACTTAGCGACTATTGCTGGTTACGAGCGAGAGTCAATTAGATGAAAAGCCACGGCGTAGCTAATTACAAATCGTACGCAATAGCCTACAACCGCATGAGAAACTAATTGATGGAGGTCAAACGATTCCACTTCCGTTTTTTTTTTTAAAAAAAAAGTTAATCGTCGTAATAGAACTTCAACTTAAATATCGACTATATGACAAAATAATCAAATAGTCATCAAAAAAACTCCAATGTGTCATTAATATAATATCGATTATTCAGAACACTTGTATTTGTCTACAAAAAAATTGATTTCAAGAATTGTTTTTTTTTTTTTTTTTGCTAATTAGAAAATGCAAACACTTAAATCCATTAAAATTAATTGCGGCCTTTAGCCCAAATGATCGAAAGTGTATTGTACTTGTCTGTATGAATATTTTATACAAATTTCACATTATACAGTCGCATGATAAAAATGTCAATATCACTCTGATCAGCAATAAACGCATTGTTTGGCCTACAAAAAAAAGAAGGTTTTTTCGGAGGTAATAATTTACAGTAAGTGAATTCGCATATTAAGTGGACTTAATTCAATGTCACTTTAGTTTATTCGGACACTTTGGAAACATTATTTTATTTTATCTAAACTGCTCGCTTGTCGTAGGCTACAGTAGCCTAGATGTAGAGCACGGTCGTTCCGCTTCAATTTCCTCGCACATGGCTTTGCCACGTTGCGAATCACCTTCAACCAACTTTAACCATAGCGATTTGTAATGCTAGATTTTGCATGCTCGTTTTATTATTATTATATCGATTTCTAGATCTTTTTCACAACTAATACAATTTTACGCCTACGTAGAGCGTGTAACGATAATTAGTATAAAAGAATAAAATAGTGGAAACGAAGTTGATCGTATCTCAGAAAATTTCCACGTGTTCTAAAACATTTTTAAAAAAAAATAATATTCTGCTTACAATAATAATTATTATTGCAATTTGCTCGCTTCAAGATCAATTAAATAATTATTATAATGATAAAAAGCATTATTGCAGCTACAACGTGTACAATTTTAACACATTTTTTTTTTTTCTTTAAAAAAAGTCAGATCTAAAATGACAAATTTCAATAATAAATTATTCTATGTTGAATAAACAACTTTTCCAGATGTTAGTTTGCGAGTTACATGTTTGCTAACTTGCCAAGTATGGAAATCATTTGCGAAAATGTAAATTCTATTGTATCCGATATTCAACTTGTATTTCCGAACATAGTAATTGCATTTTAAAAGTTATTTAAATATGTGCAGGGAAATAAAACTTCGATTAACCGATATCGAGTTAAAGTGCAAAACTCGGATAACTTAACACACATTAATAAAACGTAACTTTGTGCATTCTGTTGCAAAAAATTATTGATTATACGACTAATAAATGCCGGTACATGCTAAATAAATACGTATAACTGTGTTTTAAGAACAAAAATGTTCTTTTTTAAAAAGTGTATTAAATTGCTGTAGGTCTCGGATTATACGGACATTCGGATAATCGAAGTTTCATTGTCCTTAAATAATAATCAAAAAAAAATTAGACGTTGAAGGTGCACTACTTACGAATAACGACACAGGCCAAGAGCCTGACGGATTCATCGGGAGCGGCGCAAGTGGGGTAGAAGGGTCTGAGGATGTAGATGGAGAAGGTGAGAGCCACGATGGCCTGCGAGCACGGTCTCACGATCATGCATTCGACCCAAAGACGAATAAAGGCCAAAAACGGGCCGAACGATTCCATAATATACGCATAATCAGCTCCCGTTTTCGTAATCATACAACCCAGTTCGGCGTAACAATAGGCGCCTATCATGGAGAAAACGCCGCACGTGAGCCAAACGATGAGCGAGAGGCCGACCGAACCCGTGTTTTTGAGCACGCCGGCGGGAGCCACGAAGATGCCGCTGCCGATGATGCTCCCTACGATCACCGACACTCCGTTCATCAGCGTCATTTTCGCTTTTAGCCCGACTACCTCCTCATTTTTGGTTACCTCGGACGGTAGACCACCACCACCGTCCCCTTTTTCATTTTGAGGGACCTCTTCGTAACCCTGCTTTTCTTTCGAAGGACTCGGAGTTGCCATATTTATTATCTTTTTTTTTTTTTTTTTAGGATTCCCGCTCTTTCGTTTTTAGATGATGCAACAACTACTGTAGAAAGATCGGAAAAGGTTGTGGAGGCGAGAGATACCGGTATCAATATTTACCTAGTGAAATATAAATAAAAACGGTTACGTTAGAAGTGGTATAAGGTTTTTTTTTTGTCTTCGCCGTGATGCTTATAGGTGAACGACCGAATAAATAAAGCCGCGCAGCAGATTTTGATAAGCTTCTTCCCGAGAGAGATCGCTTTCAACTGAATTTCATCCGAGACCACGTTTTTGTCCTTTTTTTTTTCCCCCGGTGCACGCGCTGCTGATTTCCCGTAGTCTTTTTATCTGGTTTTCTTTTTTATATGAGTAATAAATTGATTGTAGTATCAATTGGTTCGATAAACCGGATATGAGTTTGGTTAATTATTTAATTAACGAAGAAAATTGAAATACATCAATTAGAAAAATTTGTAAATAGGCTTCACAACCACACACGCCGTTTAACGCATCGCACCGCCGCTACACTGACCCGACCTCTACTCAACAAGGTTCTGGAGCTGTCGTAGCGCTCTCGACATCTTTTATAACCCACGCGTCACACGCACAATTTATTTTACTACGCGCATGCTCAAAATGATGCAACAGAAATGTTAGCATCTTTATGAAACTCCCAGCTTCCAAAACTATTACGTAGTTGGCGTATTATTTGAATGTGAGTGAAAAGTCAAAAACCTCCAAACACTCAGAGGGGGTCGTTTTACTTTTTAATCGAATTTCCATTACGAAAATCCTTATTTCTGATAATAAAATTATTAATAACTGCCGGTATTTCTTATTAATTGTCAATTTCAGGTAGATGACATGGGGGATCAAACGTAAAATCCCCATGCGCGCCCAACAAAAAAATTCAATTTTGATATCAAACTGTTCTATAAAAGTAATTTACAAATTTGTCTTTAGGCCTAGGTAGATTACATTTTAAAATCAAATTAATTTATTAACGTTGTAATTTTTGAATCCGAATTTTGACCTTTAAAACTACCGGATAATGTGTTTCGTTATTTTTTTTTATAATACAGAATTCACGAATTATTATTTATTGAATGCCGTCGTTTGCAACTGTTACAACAAGAAAACTAGTTTTGGAAAAACGAAGCAATAAAATTTTATTGTTTTGAAATCATTAAAATGTACAGTACTGATGTAGTAAAAACCGTAGGATGCTTCCAAATAATTTATTTTGACCAGGAATAAGACAAAATACAAGTTAGCCTTGAAAAAAAGTTAGTCGCTGTAAAGAGAGGCAGAAATGAAGTACAAAAAAAGGTGCAATTCAGAAGACCTTTCCTTCTTAATCAGCAATCTCTTACCTTTTGCACCTCTTTTTAAGTTTTCAGTAGAACCCCGCTAATCCACTCTTCGGCAATGTTTATTTTCACCATAGTGTACCGCTGGCTTTTATTGTCAATGTAGCCTACTAAGCATTAACAAATTATTAACTTAAGAAAAAATAATGACTTATTAGTGCGCTAATAGACTTTAAAAACAATAAGTGTTTCCCCATATTCCGAAAAAGAGAAGTAGACCTCTTGAGAAGGGTTTAGTTCTTTAATCCGAAACCTGTCTTTTCCAAATAGAAATCGACGGATTATCGGGCTTCTACTGTATAATGTAAGGCTAAGCTGGCTCAACCATAGCCTCCTTAACTGATTAAGAAAGAGGTTGGTGATTGCAGATATTGAAGTGATTTATTAAGTGTCACTTTTTTCGCTGCTAGATGCTGTAACCAATTTTACAATGTCATAAACTTTATCCTGCCATCCGTTTGGAAGAGAAAATGCGACTAATCTATTACAGTATCAGCACTGTATAATACAATAAAGAAAAAGGGAATATTGGCAAAATTGCGCAAAAACTTGTACCGTTAGCATTTTTAACTTCAGGAAAAGAAATAAAAAATATATTTCTTCAAAGAATAAACCCAGTCCAAACTCGCCCATTTTTAGAATTAAAATAATCTGGGACACATTTTTGCTTAAGAATGAACTTAAATTTATGTGTTCTTCAATAATTTCTGAAACAAATATACGCTTAATCGTTAAATATAAAAATTCACGCAATATTAACGCTCGATCACATTATTTTGGACTAAGAGATAACAATAATTATAATAAGTATTAAAATCGCCACCGCTAGGCAATAAAATTTTTAAACGCAAAAATATGTATTCACAATGCATGGAACTTTTAGTTTTTTTATGGGAGAAAGTCATTAAAATAGATTTAACAAGTTGGAATGATGGCTAATAATATAACGCTCTTTATGTATTCTGCACGCTTTTTAAATTTGCGTAATATTACATGTATTGTGAAATCATTAAGTTTATCGTAAAGATTAAATTAGTGCCAATAATGTAAATTGGGTGCTTTTCTCAATTAATTAAAATAATAACAAAAAATTAAATTATTAAGAATCATTAATATCATATCAACAAGCTCCAAGGCAAACGCTTTACCGTGTGTAAATAAAACCTATTAACACCATTTAAAAAATGGAACTTTTGCTTGAAAACTTTGTGTAAAAGTATCGCTAGTTGATCGCGATCGCATCCTGCTATTTCCGACACCACCTCTACTTCGCTCCACTATTACTACGGGCATTTGTAATAATTGAACCGGAGATTTCGAATCCTTCAGGGCTTGTGTTAAATTCAAAATTTGCCCCCTCATCACCGACATCTGTTTCTCGAACAAGTGTCGATCAAATCCCTTGTCCGTCTGCAATTAACAAATATTTTAATCTATTTTTATTCCAAAATTAATACTGTATTAAAATTTACTTTAAATAGTTCGTATAATTCGTCGCATAAATCTTGAACAAAGTTCATATCCGAAAGTTGTGGCAAAACCAGTTCACAAGTAGCGGCTGAAAATGGTTTTTTCGCTTGTGGTAACCAAGCCCAATAATATGGATCTTATAATGTTCAAATCAATCAAATATTTAGATTAAAATTGAAATATTATTAATCAAATAATTACAGGCGCGCCATGAATCGGGATGTTTGAAAGGAAACGCAAGTCCATTATCAATTGCTGCGATTTTAATAGAAGGTGGTTTCACTAAACTCCATTGCTCCTAATGTACAAAATTTGAAATGTCATTAGTTTCATATAAACTAGCTTTATTATCATATAAAAATTTTTAAAAACATTTTTATGTAGAACCTATAAAGGAGTTATCAACAATGTGTGTAGTGGATTACAAACACAGAATTGTAAATACAATATAACTTACATCAGGACTTCCTTCTTCGAGATCGGATTTTTCGTATCGAATTAGCCAGTTGTCGTTTCCACGATCTAGAACAGTCATTAATCTAATTATCGAGGTTTAACGTCCAATCGAGTTTAAATACCAGTATTTCTAATTATGTAATCCAATACTACTAATCTTTCAAACTGATGTTGAAATTCGTTCTGGGTAGATTCAGGCAGTTGCTCGCTCTCGAATCTCCTTAGCCAATAATCGGCATCTTTATAACCCTCAACAAATAATTGAAAAGAGCCAACCTAAATAAATAAATAATTTCCAATCATTCAATTTTCTATTTTTTTTTTTACGATTATCTTTTAATATGTAACCTTTGGCTTTAAACCTATCCGACTAAAGTGCCTTCCAACTTGTGGAAATCGATCAGAAACATTTTTTTTCACTCTCGATTTCGCTCTATCAATTTTCAAATAATTAAATGTCTCACTAGCTATTTTCACAACCTACGAAAATAAAATAAACCGTCAAAAACAGTCTTTTCACCTTCAAAAGTCAATTGAAGAGATATATAATACAGCCAATTTACGGCTGAATCATTATACGAGTTCAATAACATTTTGTTTTACACTGACGTCATTTTTATATTTATTTACTTTGGTTTTCGGAACAATGTTTAACTGTAGTTTACTGTCAACAATACTGGCTCCAGCTTCTGATAAATATCCCTGATTAAGAACCAGACAACTTCGTCCAAAACAACACGGACAACAGAGTTTATGCATCCATTTAGTCCACTTTGGATTTAAACGTCCATATGGTTCTTCGTCTTTAGGTTTAAAAACGCCAATTATTTTCTATAAATATTAATCCAATTAACAATCTTATATATAAAAAAAATATCCCAATCATGAGTTAAATTACAACACACGTAACAGCTTGTTTAAAAAAAACTACATCGCAACGATAATCAATATGAGATTTAAGATACAGTATTATAGTGTTAGTAAAAATTATAAAATAAAAATATAAGCTTATAAACAAAATAGATTAAAGTGATAAGATTATTTTTTTTAAAAGAATCGACTTAAGATTAGTAAATTGGTCTTTTTAAAAACTGTACAATATTATTTACAAATTTGATTTCCTTCATATAAAAAATCCATATCAATGATTCGCATGCGACGTAATCATCGCAACAGCATCATTACAACATTCATAATTATTTAAAAATTATTTTAAAAAATAAAAAATGAGAATACGGTACCCTATTTGAATCCTTTACAAAGTAACTACCACTTGATCCTTGTGAAATTCTTTCTGGATATATTCCGTTCCCGATCGCAATTTCCAATTCCCGCATAATTTGCGAAAATTGCGGGTCATTGGCAAAATTAAATTCGCAAGCACAATCAGACTCCATCCTTTGTAATAAAGGTTGATTCTCTCGATTTATATCGGGGTTTCCTGCCCCGGACCTATTCGAACCTGAATGTATCGCGACGTCTGGAATAGAGCAACAACTACTAGGGCTATTTGGTTCCAACTCGTTTGCTGAACCTTCAGATTCTTCTTCCTCAAGATCTGTCGATCTCTCAACTTTATCCTTTGATGACATTAAGAACAATTTAGTAACTAACAATAAACAATCTTAAAATCAATTTGATTTTGTTCGTGTTTCTCAAAGCTTATCAAAAACAAAACTACGTTTGACGGATTTTATCTTACCTAGTCACCTGCCATTCCCTTATCGCAATAATGAGCTGCCGCTAGATGGCACTATCATTCAAGTTGGGTTCATTCCATTAACCTCGTATTATTATTCCCCCTCACAGAATTTTTAAAAATATTATTATTGTTTACAAAACAAATTCTCATCATTTATTTGTGCTCGACCTCTTATATTATGTAGGGTAAAGCATTATCGCAAAGTACCGGTATTAAAATTTAAACTTTGTTATAATTATGCGATTCCGATAAAAATAAAAAAAAAAAAGAAAATGAATACAAGAATCAATGTTACAATAAACATTTATTTATACAAACTTGTAGCAAATCCTGTAAAGTTATTTAGTAATCCGTTAATTTTTAATCTTACCTATTCGAGTAGTTGAAGGATCAATAATAAAAAAAATTGGATGAACTTGCAGTCAAAGCCCCTATCATCACTGTTAATAACTGGATCGTGATATAATAAAAAATTACTTATAAAATATTCATAAATTAGATTTCCCTTAAATTTACGAACTTAAGTTTTCAAAAAAAAAAAAAAAATCGTTCTAGAAATAATCAATTAAAAATTTATTAAGAATCTACGCGATCAAATTATTAACAGTGAGATGAAATTAACGGTCACCATCTACTACAGACAACTAGCACAGTAATGGAATAAAAAGTGGTAAACTAATTATATAATGCCAAATGAAATCTTATAAAAATCAAATTTGATATGCTAAATACTATCTAATAAAGGTTTTGGAATTTTGGCCATTGAAATAGATCACCTTTTAGATAGAAGATATTCATAACACATCAAATTTGATAAGCAACAAAATCCAAATATTAACTTTCTTTAGTTCTACTTTACACTTCTTCGAGTTGGTTCCGATGCAGTCGGAGGTGGTGGGGGACCCCGCTTGTCTAAATCGTCAATGTAAGTTAAAATCAACTTCTTACGTTCATCAGGAATGCAATCAAGAATTAAGTAACGTTTGTCATTCTAAAAATAACAATAAATTATATTAAAATCGATTGGCTTATTTGCAAAAATAACATCGGAATTTACTTCTAAAATCTTTTCAATATCTTGAAGATGTTGCTCTGACTCTTCCAACATTTTCTTTGACCTGCAACATAAATCAATGTTATTAATTACAATTTCTTCACATGGGACAGATATCAATAAAATAAAATTGGCTAAAGTATGCCAATACGTTACTTGTAAGTTATGAATTTTGTTTCCTTTAATAATTCTCTAAAATCAGCTTTAGCAGCAACCATTTTATCACGAATGTAGTCTTTATATTCCCTCTCGCACTTCTAAAAAATAAAATATAATCAAATTGACCTTTCGGCTTTTAAGCCACTGTAACTTCAAATCAATAACTACTGTACATACCTTGTCACTTGAAGAAAATTTCGAGTATCGAGAATCTTCCTTTATGATTTTTTTAATTTCTTTCCAGGAAGAGGATAAAGTTAACTGCAATTTCAATATACACAAATAAAAACACTTTCGCTCAGACAATTAAAGAAGCATTATTTACCCCTTCAGTTTCATCTAATAATTCACGAAATTTCTCTCTTTTCTTTTTGGTTAGCTGTTCAACATGTTCATCAAACAATTTCTCTTTTTCTTCTCTGTCTAAAAGATCAGCAAGCTCCCATCTATGATCCTTACGTAAGACTCTCTTCGACTCTCGCCAACTATCAGCTTGCCTTACCTACAGTAAATAAGTGTCATTTTAACACGGTACTTTTTGTATTTAACAAAATAAGTAACGTACCAAATCTGCCAATAAAGCATTGAAATGCTGCACGGCTTCGTCCCGTTTGTGTTGCTCGCGTTCCTTATCCCTTTCTCGGAGATGAGTTGATAAAGTCCTTTGAACCTCACGTTCGCGTTCCCTTATGCTGGCTTCGACTCGTTCCTGTTTTTCTTTCTCCTTCAGCGCTTCTTGCTCATGGACCTATCAAAAAAATTAAATCACCTTGCGATACAAAATTAAATTATTATATTTACATCGACCAAACGCCCCGTATAATCTCTGAACCAATCTTCTCTAGTAGAACTGCTATCGATTGCTTTATAACGAGGATCACTATCAATTTTCTTTTTCGTTTCACTCCATCTTGAATGTTTATTTAAGTCAGTCAGTTCTTTTAGAAGTTCGTAGTAATCCTTTTTTAACTAAGTACATAAAAAGCGAAAAAATATATGAGGAATTGATAATAAACTTACAATGTTGCTGCTGAAAATAAAAAATTAGAAATGATGACACTTGGCTAATCTGAAACACTAATTAGAATGGTAACATTATCATTATTAACAATTTAATTATTTAACTCGTTTTACCTTACTAATAAATTCAAACAAATATACACCCTGTAAGAAACAATTTTAAATTGTTAAAACATTTTGATTCGCAGCCTACCTATCGACAGCCTAAAAAATTAATTCATCAAAACCATCTAAAATTTATTATGTAACCTAAAACGTTATTGTAATGATTATTTAAATCACCAATGCTTTTACATATTCCAACACCGAGATTGTTTGGTCGTACGTCTCCTTATAGACCTGTTCATCATGCCTCATCACGTTTATCACTTTCCCATAATCATCATCCACAAACTGCAAATTTATTCACAACGACAGTGGCAGGTATTGCTGACCCTTGGCAAGCTTAATCAAGAAGGGGGATATGCCACATTAATTTTGAAACAAAAATAAATTATGGCAAACAGTGATTTTAACCATAATACCAAAAGAAAAAAGTTGACCTTTCACTGTCGCCTGGAAAAATTAAACGAACACAAGGAGGCTAAGCTGAAACAATATTATAAATAAAGCAAATAATGTTACAATAAATTTTGATAGGCGACTGCTACGAGTTGCTAAAAATAATTAATTAAATATATGCGCAGAATTCACCTTTAGATTAGATGAAGCCATTTTATGTATCTGGCTTAGAATATAGCACCCTTAAAACAAGAAATCCATATTTTCACTTCATAAGTTTCGAGAAAACTGATTTTATCACTCATTGTTAGCCATTATAATTGATTTGCATTGCCATTATTCCAAAATGCAGATAGAGCACTCTTACTATGAGTGGCATTTTATATAATACTGTAGACGTGAATCATAATAATATCCCAAGAGTGAAAAATTAAGAATAATAATTATGGCATTATTGTTTTAAGGTTACGATATTATAATGTATACCCTTGACAAATTTAAAGTGAAAAAGGCGCCGCAAATAAACAAGAGTAAATTCATAATATTATCCTTTTTCGCAAAAAATAAGTCTACTAATTTATAGTTAAAAAAAGCATTACCAAAATGTTTAGTGCATTTAGTAAAATTAAAGCCATTTGCATAAAATAATTAAAAATTTCAACTTAACATAGATGCCGCTTTTTTCAAAATATTAATTGTTATCACTCTGTACTTAAAATGATTATAATTTTCATACTCCGTAATAAACAGCAGATAACTTCCATAAGGTAATAAAATAATTATTAAATAAAGTTATGAAACATTAAACCAAATTTGTTCTGCTACGTAACATGCGGAACAAACTGTCAAGTGCAAGTATATTAAGTTATAAATTTACCATTCTAAAGAAACTTAATTGGAAACAATAACAATTTATATTATTATAATCTCCATTAAATAAATTAATTTCTTTTAAAAAAATACCTCGGCAAACATTCAAAATTAAGTTTCTTCAGTTCTGGGACAAATTACATAATTATTTAAATCATGTTGCTAAAAACATTCATTAAAGCAGTCATGGTTAAAACAGAATTTTCATTATGATTTGAATGCTATCAACTATAAAATATTACCATAACTAAAATACTGACCTTTTCCCTTTGACTGTATTTTTCTTCTTTTTCCTTTTTCCTCAATTCGGAAATGAAGTCGCAAAACAAATTCTCTCTTTCTCTCATTTTTTCAATATTCTTAAATCTTTCGTCTCGACCAAACCTTTGAGCAAATTCACTAAAAGTAGATCTGTAACCAGTTGCAAAATATTAATGCAACAAACTTTATTTTTATTCATTAAAAGCTGTCTTACTTTCCGTTTAAGTTGCACTCCTCTAACAACAATCTAAAATCATCTCGACGTTCCTTCATCTTATTCCTCTTCTCTCGACGTTCTTCTTCTGCCCGATCCTTAACATATTTTTCAAATACCTGTTTACGCTCCTTAGAAGTTAGTAGCAAATACCGAGGATCAAATACAATCTTGTGCAGTTCCTTCTCCCACGTACTAAACGCAGACACCTAAAAAAAATATATTAAGCACCAAAAAAAAAAAAATTTATACGGCAAATTTGTTATACTTCTTTCTCCGCTAACATGTCTCTGAATTGCTTCATCCTTGTTTCCAATGGTATCTGCGCTCGCTCCCTAGCAGCTCGAACTTCAGCTTCGATGGCAGCATCTTTAGTAGCATCAACTTTGGCATCATTTTTCTTTTCTCCGTCGCCTTGATCTCCTTTCTCTTTATCCAGAGAACTTTCGTCCGAATCTTCCCTACATATCAAAAACATGTTAGTAAAGTTAAGACAAATATTACTCCAAAATACTAACTTTCGTCTTTTGCTAGCTGGGCCATCGTCATCTTCAGATTTTTTCTTTCCACCTAATACGAAAACCACATACAAAGTTAAAGAATCAATTTTTTATAACAAACATCAAACATAATATAAAAAATCAGAAAACTACCTTTAGTGTCTGCTGCATCAGGTGGACCAAACAGCATTTTATCAACATCTGCCCTCCCTTTCAAATCGTCTGGTTTTTCCCAAACCGATGTCCGCGTGCTGGGATTATAAAAGAATACTCGGCGATCACCTGTCCACACAACACACCTAATAAATCAAAACCAGGATTAATTTTAATGCATTTTTTCAACAACAAAAACTTTTATTTTTTTAAATAATTACCACGGAGTGCCAGGTACTGCAGTGCTAGATACGGGTCTAGACTTATCCTGCGGTTGCGCAGCAGCTTGAGATGCTTGCATAGAATGAGATTTATGATCGTCACTTTTCTCATCTTTGCCATCCTCTATCTGTTTTTCTTCCATCTGTATAAATAACGTGTATAAAGTGCTATACTAGAATAACATTTTTACTGCTTTCAATCACCTTGGAACGTTTATCATGATTACGCAAACTTTCAGGAATAGTGGCACTCCCGTTCAAAACCGCTTCAGCTTCTGCTTCCAATCCTGGAGGCACAGTAATAGCAGAATGTTTAGAATTCGCAGTTGGATGATGTGGCGATTGCTCAACAACTAAATTGAAACGAACAAAAAGAAATTAAGGAAAAAAAGAAATAACAAAAAAAAAATGTAGATATTCGCCTACCCTCATAATCTCTCGAGTTGGGAGCTGGTCTTTCCCAAGAAGTTTCACCCGTACGAACATTGTAATAATAACTGCGACCATCAGCAGTTTTATGCTCCGACCACTCGGATGGAACGCCATACTAAAAAACAATAATTAAATTGCAGAAAAACTTTCTGTTAACTATCCAGTGTACCATAAAAGATGAATCAGGATCTACCCCCGGAGGTTGAAGCGGCTGAAACATTCCAGGCATGCCAAATCCCGGCGGAGGAACTCCGAAACCAGGAAAGCCAGGTGGAAATCCGGGAAACCCAGGAGGAGGCATGCCATAAGGCATTCCATATGGAGGCGGCATCATTTGAGGATGTGGCATCATCATCGCGGCAGCTTGAGGTGGAGCAGATATGGTAGCAGCAGCCGTTGGATCAACTTCGCCACTGGCTGCGGCAATCGAGTTTTCTTCAGGTGCCTCACCAGGTACTCCGTCTGCTTGCGCATCGGTCGCTTTTGGATTTGGGGTTTGCGCTAAACAATTATATTCATTTTAAGTTACAGCAATAATAAATGTTTGAATTATAATTACCAGCAGCAACAGCAGCCATTGCTTCAACTTGCTCTTGAGTAATAATTTTTACATTTTCAGGTTTAGACCAAGCTGCTTCTCTTGTCCGAGCATTATAATAATAAACCTGTAACAACAAAATATTTCTTCATATAAAAACAACAAATCACCTAAAAATAATCTAATTTTGTTACCTTTCCTTCTGGGGATTTGGTTTCTACCCATACTTCTCCCATCAAATCCGTCGGAGATAGAGGAGCCGTTGCTCCTTCGCTCGACTCGTTGCTTGAAAATCCAGGTGGAGGAACATTTACTGGAGGCATGGTAGCACCAAGTGCTTGTCTCTGTAACATTTATTTATATTGTAAATAATTGTTTGGAAAAGCACATACAAATAATTATATTATCTACTACCGGTATATTTAAATTTAATTCATAACACAATAAGTGCACGAAAAAGTATCCGAAAATGGACATTATAGTTAAAGCTATAGTCAAACAGCATTAAATTAGATTTAAATTAAAATACTAAAAAAAAAAAAAAATATTGCAGCTTTACGTTTTGTGTCAATTACAATCCCAAATTTAATTAAGACATAAATCATTAAATCATGCTTTTAATTGTTATTATATGTATTGCGTTTTGATTTATGCAAAAATTTTCAATCTTATTATTTTACTCATGTTCGGATGTCCAAATGAGTGGGAAAAAAACACTCACAATCACCGGAGGAGGCCCTAATCCCGGTGGCGGTGGTAGACCGGTAGGGCCCAAACCGGGCGGATGTAAAGGGGGTGGATAATTAGGATCGTATGTTGGACCAACGCCAGAAGGACGTATTGCTGTTTGGGCAGGGGACGACATTTGTTGCATCTAGTAGGGGTATACGAGCCTCTAATGTTGAACACAACAGTCCTTATATGCCCTGAACGATTTGATAAAATTTGTATACGAAAAATATATCATCAAAGTACTGTATAGGCCCTTCCATGCAGCGTCAATCCAAAAAACGAATGTAAACACATAATATTTAAGTTAAGGGTGAGCATAATATTTTAATATTAAAAAAAAAAAAAAAATTGCAGTTATTGTTTTAAGTTGTAGCCTGTCTCGACCAAATTTATGATAAAAAGTCTTAAAATCTGCTCCAGTCATAATAAAAAATCATAAATGCTATACAACGCAAATACGCTTATACTGTACAATACAATATACGACCACCCTTAAATTTAAATGCACGTATTATGTTATAACCAAATTTTGTTATGACTAAACATTCACATGCAAAACAATTATGCCATAAAACATTTAGTAAAAACGAATATTGTATTTTTGGTTCTTAATTATTTCCCGACCTCCTTTGTTGGGACTAAAAACAAGCATGCTACGGGAGATGGGGAAACCCAATAATGAAAATCAATTTATAATAAATACAATTACCTGAACTTCACAAAATAGAATTTGCTAATACTTGTCACTTAAAATCTTAAATATTGTTTAGCTTTGCAGTTGAAATAGTTTAAAATCTTCAGTGCTAAAAAGAAAATTATATTCTCACCCACAATACAAGCACTCACAATCACCTTTGATCTTTACAGTGTTGTCAATCTTTGTAAACTGCGGGAATTAAATACTACTGTATAAAAACAATTAAAATTACAAATTTAATAAATATTATAGTAAAATAAATTTACAAAAGTTAATACAGTAGAATAATCCAATATAGCATCTCTGCCAAAATATCATCGCTGCAATAAAATTATAATAGAGCAGTGTTGTCGAAATAGCCCCAACTGTTTGAAGGAAAAGATTAATACAGGGGCAGCCAAATTATTGTAGCTTATAATACTGCACATATTAAAAATAATAAAATCTTGGCAATACATACTGTATTTTTTAAAAAATAAAGCATTACAATTTTCTAAAGCTGTAAGGCGTTTAGGCTAAAATAAACACTGAAAATGTTTTTTTTATTGATAAAGGCTTGGAAATAAAAAACAATTCATTTCAATAAAAATGCATATTTTACTTAACTTATTCAATACAGCTATAATAATTTTAACGCTAAAGTTTATTTAAATAGATACAATTTTTATGAAAAAATACGCTTTAAGGTGAATGAAATTAAACTACAAAGCAAACATGCACGTTTCAACGCTTAATACCTTAACAGAACCAAGTTTGCTGGGCTGTTGTTCAAAATCTAATCAAACATTTTTACATGATAAATGCTTCAGCACAACGTTTGACGCACAAACGGTACTAAAATGCATACATATTTACATCTTTCGTTAACGTTAAAGAAAAACAATAGTAATCTCTACGATCAGAACTCGGCGTCCAGGAAGTCGAGGTTTCAATTAAAATTATCAGTATTATTATAAGGTTTCAGAAATAGGTGAAAATTTAATCCAGCTTATGTGGAATGTGGATACGATTAAAAAATTCCATTATATACTGCCATGCACTTTGGCAATAAGCTCATCACAAATGTTGGTCAATTCTTCGTTTTCTTTTGTCTAAAATATGGAAAACATTTTATTAAATATAAAATAATATTTTCAAGAAAATGTAAATATTATGATTGACCTTTTGTTCCATTAACTTTTCTAAACTATCAACTTTCATTTCTGTCTTTTTTAATTGAGCCCTCAGCGCCGCTACTTCAGCATCGCTGCTTTTTCGTAAAGTTTCCATCTCCAAATTAGCACTGTAAAATATAAATGTTAATGTAATATCTTAAATAATAAGCCAGTTAAAAAAAGTGGTACCTTTGAAGAGTTTCTTCAGCTTTACTCTTTAAAATTGCATATTTATCTACTTGGTGTTTGTAACGATCTTGAAAATCTGTTAAACACTTGGTTAACGCATCTTCATTCTAAAATAAACAATTGATTTTATAAGTATTAAACTAAATTAATGAAACAAAAAAATTACGTGTTTTAATCCTTCGATTACAGATTTGGCTTTTTCGTATCTTCTATGCAAGTCAGCGAAAGCTGTTTCCACACCCTGTAAATCACGCACTGCTTGATCATGTTTTTTCGTTAACTGCTTAATGTTTTCTTCATAACGTTCCTTTTCGCGTTCTTTATCAGCTATCACTTGCGAAATAGTTTTCTCATATTCTCCCACCACATCCCTAATTAGTAAAGTTTATTTTAAATTACAGAAACACCAAAAAATAATAAATATATTAACCTCATTTGAAGTTCGGATTCTTGATGATGTCGAACTTGAGATAATAATTGTTGTTTTTCCTTTTCCCACGACTTCATTTTTTCATCCCACTCTTTTTCTTTCATTAAAAGTCTGTCTTGAAATAAAAGTTCTTGAATTTTGAGCATCTGACGCACTTCATCATCTACAACTGGGCCAGTCGCTGCTGTGTTTCCAGGCGATGGCACTGTAACAGACTAATACAATAAAATTTTTTTAATTTTTTCGCCAAATATAATATAAAAATAAAATATTAATTTTACTTTGAGTGGCGATTCGGATAAATTGATTAGCCTATCATCAGCTGTGTTATCAGCTGGAGCAGCCTCGTCTCCTGTGTCTATGACGTCGTTTAATTTCCTAAACAAAAAAAAATAATTTTTTAAGACAATAAACAAACTGCAGCTACTTTCAATACCATTTTTCTAAAATCTTTTTATCTATACATTTAAGACCGCTTAAAATAGTGGCTATGTTTGACATAGAATTTTAACGCCTACAAACTCAACAGCCTACACAAATTCAACACCACACCCTCAATAAAAGCAGCTATATTTGGTCCTGCTATTTCAATGAGAATACTACAACTAGCTCTACACATAACAAAATGGAATAAGCTAGCTCAAACCGTGACGTCAAGTTATTGATCGATAATAGACCGATGCAAATGAAAAAAAATAAAATGGCCCAAATTAAATAAAAGTTGTATTGCTGTACAAATAAATTATTCTTAATACCGGTAGAAATTCAAAAACAAAACTGTAGAGTCTAATTAATGAGAATTTAAATTTCCCGAATTTAAAACCCAAAAAATTTAACCTAGATCTCCTAAATTTTGTCAATCAAAATAAACTAATTTGTAACCAAACAATAAAATTATTCTTGAAAAACTAAATTTCAATTTAAAATGCAGATTAGCTCACCATTTGCCCAAGTTCGAAAGCAATACTCCCATTTTTAAATTGCACTTGTTTATTTGAAAACCACATTCTCCTGCAATTTGTGCGAAATTCAATTTTTATATGACCAAAGTATACTTTAGAATACTTTATCATTTAGATTCAAATTAAAATGTCACTGATAACTTGGGGCAAAGGTACAAGTTTGATCTACTTTAAATAAGTAAAATCAGATTGTTTGACTTACTGTATCTTATCAACAACGTGCTACATTCGCATAAAATTAGAAAAAAAAACATTTTACCCTTGCTGTTGTTGCTGTTTCAGCCACATTGTCATTCGTCGATTCGCTACATTATCTTCAGTATTTCCAACTAAGGGATCAAACTTCACGTATAAAGACATTCTAGATAGGGCCGATTCAGTAAATTTTGTTCCTTGGCGTTTCTCGAAAAATTCGATGCTGTTGGCATCAATGAAAACTAAAAATACAGGAATAATTCAATTAGCAATATTCATTAAAACGAAAACGCTGCAATTTTACTTACAGTCAGTCGCAGATCTGAATTCCTCCTGATTGCATTCGGCCACATCAGGTCCCGCTTCACTAAAGTTATTTGGAATTTTATTGGAGGTCACAGTTGTCGTCGAATCCCAAGAAGTTAAATTTGGATTTTCGCACACATTGGCAGCCTCTGTTCCTCCTTTAACGGCACCACCATTTACGACCTCAATTCCAGAATCTTCAGAAATGCTGGATTCCATTAAACACTAAACCAATAAAAACATTTTAATACAATAATTAAATAATTAAAAGTAATATAATTTTGGCATACTGGCTGAATTGTATTGTCATCGATCCCGTTCATAGAGTCTTTAATTTCGTTAAAAACATTAGATTCAGAATCCGATACAAATTCTCCAGCTTTCTTTTTCGCTAAACTTGAATTGTTACATAAAGCTTTTGGAGAAACAAATCCATTTTTATTCGTTAAATGATAATCTAGCGGATTCTCCTTAGTGGGGGAAAATCCTAATCGGCATTTGCTTTCAAATGGATTAACATTGCCCTCCGAATCAGACTTAATAGACACGAGAGTTTTATTATTTTCAAAGTCCGTCATGGTGCTATTATGTTCAAGATTATTCGGATTTATTGATGGCATCGAAGATTCAATATTTTCGGTTTTAAATTCAAATGATTCTTGCGCGGAAGTGTTTAAAAGTTCTACAACATGAGCGGCTTCTTGGAATACGTCTTCCCACTCGATTTCACTGTTTCCAACAGAGTCAGGAATTATTTCATTCTTCAAAATTTCGTCTAAATTGTTGTTTATGAAAGAAGGCGAATTTACCAGATTATCTTCTGCTGCAGAATCAAAGAGCAAAGCTTCTTTAAGTGCTAACTCCTGTAATGTGCTTACACTTGCAATTTGTGACGAGATTTCACTAACGTTAATTAGACTGTCTTCTCCACACTTCAAAGCTTCATTAACATTTTCAAAAGATATCTCTTTGATTGTTAAAGTTTCGCTAAAATTATCTAAAGAATTAACTTCCTTGTACGTTAAGGTATTGTTCAGATTACTAGAAGAACCGACACTATCATCTAAATTTATTATGTTATCAGAATTTGTCGGAGAATCGTTTTGTTTAACAATAACAACACCTTCGGAAGCAATTAACTCTGTCTCACCCACAGCGTTATCATCAAGAATTTCTCTAGAAACATTTAAAGCTTCAGATCCAATAACGTTTAAAGTCTCAGTTGCGTTTAAGACGTCGGTTCCAGAGAAGTTTAAAATTTCAGATCCGTTTAGGGCTTCAGATCCAGAAACGTTTAAAGGCTCAGTTACGTTTAAGACTTCGGTTTCAGAGAAGTTTAAAATTTTAGTTCCGTTTAGGGCTTCAGATCCAGAAACGTTTAAAGTTTCAGTTACGTTTAAGACTTCGGTTCCAGAGAAGTTTAAAATTTCAGTTCCGTTTAAGGTTTCAGTACAAGAAACGTTTAAAGATTCAGTTTCGCGTAAAGATTCAGCTTCAAAAACACTTATATTTTCAGGAGCACTTAAATTTTCAGCTTCAAAAGCGGTTAAACTTGAAGTTTCAAAAACGTTTAAATTCTTAGCTTCAGGAACAACATCGGTGACGGTATCGACTTGATTATGTGTACTTTTGTCAACACTTTCATTTGACGACGATATCGTTAAACCTTCCAATAAATCACAAAGCGAATCATTTCCTTCGACACAATTTGTAGGGATTTCTTCATCAACTAACTCGCGCTTAACTGAACAGCTATTTTCAACTAAAACGTTATCCAAAGATGAGACGCCCTTGGTGAAATCTGTAGTAATATTTAAAGCGCTTTCTTTCAAAACAATCGACACGTCCAAATTCTCAGAAAAGTCAACGGAACCTTCTTCTTTCGAGATAATTATTGTACTATTTAAATCGTCTTCTTTCAAAAGACCAGTTGCGACAGGTAAATGGTCTTCATTTGAGAAAACAGTAGTAACATTTAAACTATCTTTGGTCGAAAGTTCGGTGGTAATATTTAATTCGGACTCCTTCAGAAAAACAAATGTAGAATTTAAGACTGGAGAATCGAATGCATTTGCACAAACCACTGTATTCTCAAGGTCTAAATTAACGCAAGTGGCATCTGGTGAACTAAAATTTATTAAACCGCTTGTGGTGTCGCCCGCTATTGGTGAATTAGGGGCGCTTTCAAATTCAGTGTCTTGGAGAGAACGCTGAGCAGATTCAAAGCTGGCTTCAGAAGACTCGACTTCTTTCGATGATTGTTCCAAACTATAGAATGACTCAGGACTATGGGCAGAACCTTTCGAACACTCGTCGCTATAAAAACCCAAACATAAATTTAATTTTGATAAAGTAAAAAAAAAATTTAATATACTAACGAGTTATCCAAACATAAAGTAGCGGTTAAGTTAGGACAGCTGTCATCCACCGGCGATTTATTTCCATTACTAACTTCTTTAAAATTTTGGCTGATTTTTATTTGAATTCCATTTTCACAATTTTGCTGTTGTTGACTCGGACTTTTCGGGGAATTCGCCGAACCCTGTAACAAAAATTGGTGAATGAAAATAAAATTGCAAATGATCCATTAAGAACTTCCAATCATTAAAATTTAATATTAACCACACCTTAATAAATCGCAATAACTTATCCATCGCAATAACTTAATGGTAAATTTTCAAATTCAAATAACCATGTCACCTTCACTATCGCCACAGTTTGAAAGATAAATTGCATGCAAACGCACTACATATTTATACGAAAGGTCTTGGTAAGTGGCCAAATTCGAAATAATTCAAAAACCATATTCTGAAATTTTCAACTCAAAGGAGCCCAGAATAGCTTGGTCGAGGCCTCAGAAAGCACCGCCAGTCATCAAAATATCTCGATATTTTAAGGGTCTGTTTATCTCCTACATTTGCCAAGGTTCGATAATTTTCACTTAACCATACTCCTGAAACCCATTAACGATCCTTGCACAAAATGATACTTAACAAGTTGTATCTTTTAAACTAAAGTAAGCTTAAGTTACTTCGAGATAAAAACCTTAAAAAATATGCATGAAATCATGTGTTAAATAGCGCAATGGAAAGTCAGATGTTATTTTATAAACAACAAACGATCAATGTCGTTCTAAAGTCAAACGATACATTACAAAGCCACCTTGGCATCATGCAGAGAAAATCTTCAAGTACAAGACCGTAGAGATAAAAAAAAATTTACTGTAGTTCATGGTTCAAAGAAAGTAAGATTTGAATATTGTATTTAATGAAATTTTCAAAATAAGTATGTGCTTTTTTTTACCTATTATTATTATGTATACAGTAGTTCGAATATATTGATATTATTCGATAAAATAAATCATTTTGTCTTCTCCATTATAGTACCGGCAGTATTTTTTTAAAAAAAATAATACCGTAAATAACCATGTTAAAAATATAATAACCGAGACAATAAAATCCGAATTAATGTAATCATAATTTTGAAATTCTATGCTCGATAAAATGACAAATCTTTGAAAATAAATCTCCTTAACTTTTTTTTAATATTACCGGTATTTAAGTACGGCATTATAATACTGTATCTCATTCGCGCTTAATTTATATCAAAATTGTTTCCAAACTGAACAAAAAAATTACAAGATAACAAATTAACAAAAAATGTACTGCGCCTAAAATATCCCTTAACAAATAACGATTATTAATTAAAAAGTCTCACCTTCGCTTTAAGTTTATTATATTTATTTCCCATCTTTAGAAACGACGGAGTCAACAATAATCGTGATAAACCAAATTAAAAATTTCAAAATTAGCCAGCGGTACTTATCAAAATCACAATTTTTAAAGGTCAGTGACGTTCCTTGAATTTCGAACACGGCTAGGCCGGCGTGACCGGTTTATCCTCAACAATTCCAAAAATGAGCATAATAATAATTAAGTAATAATTTTCTCATCAAAAAATGCCTTGAAAATCCGTACAACCGAGATACACAAATCTATATACTGTACTGTATCTCGGAATACATCTACCGTAAAAAAAATAATAACCGTTCACAAAACTCGATAAACTAGTTTTGATAAACGTTAGCATAGGGTAGATAAAAATAATATAATAATTTGCGGATTTCCTTCACTCGTAATCACAACAAAAAATAGTTGCGCATTAGGCCACAATAATATTTTAAATGATTAAAGTACAAATTGACTACGTTCCGTCCACCTGATACAAAATTATTATTAAATTTCTCACAGCATTGTTGGGGATCAAAGCGTTATACTGTAGTCATGTCGATGATAAAAAATAATAATGCGCAACAAATCTTTCTTTTTCTTCTTTTGTAGTCCACTGATTCAAATTCATATGCTTATTATACTGTATTGCCGACGTCAACATAAGTAAAATATCAAAGTGCATTGTTTATTCAAGGCTGATAACCTTTCATCTAACAGTCACCTGACCACTTCAAAAGAAATAGCAACAATTCTTTTTAAAACAAATACAGTATGCACTGTATTTATTAAAACCATTTTACACTTTCTGTAGCTTAAATTCGACAACTTAATAAAAAAAACCTGACCCGTTTATACGAATAAGTACAGGTATTAATAAAGTATTTAAAAATAATAATAATAATAATAATGAATTTTATAAATCCCTAAAAAAAACTTTTCTTTGTAAAATAGAAGAGTTTAAGAGGTCAATAATAAAGCAAATTTTTCGTTTAGAAAAGAAAGTTATCTGAACAGCCGTTAGAAATTACTAGAGCAATCCACATAAAAAATAGTGTAGATACAAAAAAATATATGCGGTAAATAATGTAAATACCGGAAACAGCTAGTAAAATTATACAATAAGATAAAAGAATTTGAACTTGAAAATAACAATGGAAAACATGCCAAGCTTACGTTTTAGCTTAGTGCGCACAAAAACAAATCTGTCCAAAAATGTTAAAAACGGAAACCACCGTTTTAAACTCAATTAAACTAAAAAAAATTGTGCTTTTTTTTTTTGCTTAAAATCTACAAAACTAAAAAATGTAAACTAAAATTATTCTTTTAAAAAAATTATTATTACATTAGCCGTAATTATTTCCAAAACAAAAATGTACATAAACCCTGCAATTCTAAGAAATAAATTATTTTACCGAAATATTAATCAGCATCATTCAACAAACATGAGACAATAAACCACAAAATTCAACATGCATCACAAGCTTATGAATTATTCTTTAAGAAAATCAACCCTTAAGAACAGAAAATTGCAGACAGGAAGAGAAATTTCACGACGAACATCTGATGCGCCATACCCCAAAGACTATCGATTGAATAACCATAACACTTTCCAGTCTAGCATAATTGGGCCAAAATTCGGTACCATATGGCAAACTAACATTTTTTTTTTATCAATTTAATGTCCCATTTTTCGTACGATTATCCATTATTTTTTAGTAGAAGTCGTTGCCTCATAGATTTCGAAATGGATCGATGAGTAATGGCTAGCAAACGACACACTTATTTTCAACATTTTCGCCATCTATGGAAACCTCGGAACATGCAATCGGACGCGTCAATATCACATTAAATTATCGAAAAATCAAGATGACGTTCCAAAATGATAAAACAAATAAGTTTCTTACCAATTATATAGATTTAAAATATCCTTTTCAATGATTACGAAATTTCACATCATTTGGTTTACCAACTGTGGTAGTGTAAATTTCAACAGAGGGCGCTCGCCGCTGCAATAACAAATTGTTGAACAAATAAATAGTGACGTCATCCCGTGCTCACATGTCTCTCGAAAGGGGCATAACCCTCAACAATGTATTTCCCTTGCCTTTTGTAGACCGTACGGCATTATTATTTTAAAATAGGTTTGATTAATAATGTTCAACCAACAAACTATACAAATCATTGGCGACGAAATTTAAAAATCTTAATAATTACGCCGTAGTCTTTACATAACCACGTCGTCTCTACCTGTGTATAGTAAGTTAGTATGTAATAATGAAACTTTAAAAATATGGCTGGACCATTATTAAAATAATGTTTTCAAAACGTAATTTAACCTCCAGGAATTGGTTTATGGTGCAATAATTACTATGGTTTAATAAAGTAAATTTTATTTATTGTGATGTTCCGTAAACATTTTATCAACTGCCTTGCAAAGTGATCATACCAAAAAATCAGCTGTGTGCAACTTTTAAGCTGTTTAATAAAATATTTATTATTAGTCACACAATAGAACTGCCATAATCCGAGTGGGATGGAACTTTCTAAGATTAATGGAACATAATTGTACAATCCCATATAAAATTAAAAATTAATTTTATTGAGAAAACAATATGGATTGTAAATTTTATTGATTGGGCTATTATGGCCAATGCAAAGCTTTTTTTAATCCATATTTAGTGTTAAATGTTTAACTAAAGTTAATTAAAAATACGGTAACCATACTGCACAGTTATAAAACTTTTAGATCTACTCGCAACTGTATTATTCGTACAGTATAGTAAATGGAGGCCATTCAAAAAGAAGGGAAAAAAACAGGAAACTTCATTTTTGAAATTAAGCTTTTAGATTATACTCGTCAGTAAATAATTTATTAGGATGTGATAACGTCAGATGTTTAAATTAACTTTACTGTTTTGCTCGCTAGGCAACACAAGCACAGTAGAATACAGTAAATAAAACTTTGACCAACCCTGACCTAATTTTAATCGTTCGTAATGTTTGGCGGTTTTACCTTCCTAGAGCAATAGAGGTGAACAACTTATCTCACCTACTCGATACCGGAGTTGTTTACAAAAAAATAAAAACATCCCACTACTGTACAACAGTTATAACTACTTTAGACAATAATTCAATTAATAGCGCTTACCGTCAAATCTTCATAATTTTTTATAAAATTACTCGGGGATTCGTTGAGTAAAGGTTGCGGATGATTAAAATTGGTATCGCAGAAGTAACGATCCGTAGAAAAAGATGATTTCTTTAATCCATTCACTTCGTCATCGGTATCGGAGCGAGATTCCAATATGCGAACTGCCTGATTTATTATCTCCATTTTTTAATAATAAAACTGTAATAATAAATAATAAAAAAAGATTAACAATTTTTAGTTGAGGAATACGACCTTCACGCTGACATTTAGAAAGTTAAATGAATCAACTCTTGAAATATACTGTTTAAAGTAGGTGGGGCTCAATTTAAAAAAGTCTAATTAGAAAACAAGTTGTATTTTGATGGGTGTGGATTTAATGTAGACTACATGTAGTCGCGACTAGTCAAAAAAGTTCAACGAATTTAACGTTTAAGAGGGTATCATAGTACATGTACACAACTATTGTACGTTAGAAAACATACTTCATTCGTGTTTTCTAAGTTTAGGATCACCTATAAATAGCCCGACCGCATATGCGAGGAATACTATACATAATTGACTTCAATGCCTCATAAAAAAAAAGAGAAAAAATACGCTACATGATCCAAACTTCTTCGCGCAAGTTTAAAGGGCAAAACACATGATCAAGGAGAACGATACAATTTTACAGGGCTTCTTTGTTGTTTTACTTTGTTTAAATTTATCAAAGATTAAATTTAGCATTATAGATTTACGACATCTACATTATTATTATATTATTGTACAATTGCAACAAAACTCAACTATTTATTAAAAATGGTATAAAAATGAATTAATTGTCCAAAGAATTGTGAGAATCACAGCTATGTAAATCTTGAGTCTGAGGAAGTACAATTTTTTTTTTATAAAAAAAAACCTTTTTATGTAAAAAAAAAAAAAGAATAAAAACAACTTTATAAAAATACAAGGTACTTTAATAGTACGTTTGAATTAACCTAGTAAGTGATCATAATAGTCTACGAAGCTTTCAGCATGGGTTTATGATGCAGTAGTCTACTTGGTCAATGACTCGATTTCAAAGAATCCGTTTGTGCTTGTTGTTATTAACAGTAACTTATTATGCATCGCAGCAACAACAAAAACGCCGAAAATATTTAAACCCAATTGCTGCGACTCACTAAATTACGTAATTTGTATCACAATTTCGCAAAATAAGTATCAAAATAAAAAGAATACATACCCAAATTTAAAATGTCATTCCATAAAAAAAAGTAAAACCGAGATAAAACCACAACCACCACTTATGAATTTTCCCGCTATATCAATAATTCGACAAAACACAACGGATAATTTTGAAAAAAATGGGTTTTGCTAAAAGGTGATGGATGCTCTACTAAGCATGATTTAATTTTTGATAATGTAATACTAAAATAGCTTGAATATAAATTTTAATTAAATTTTTATTGTTATTAACACTCATTATTTAAATATTTTTTTGTTATTGTATAATTTATTACATGCACTTTAATTTGAGTGGAGGTCACGAGGTGGAGTATTAATAACTTTGCGATTATATCAACTCCACTGTGTATAGCCTTGATCCTTGTTAAACAACCGTGGAAATAAAGCTCAAGTTATATTCACTTCTTCACTGAAGAATTGTGGCGGAAAAATTGATCTGTGTGGTTTATCTTTTGCATTAATTTTTGTCATAAATTTTAACGAAGTTTTCATTTAAGATGGATGATTCTAACGAAAATCCTACTGTTAGCAGTACGTCCAATGTAGATCGTGGAATGCAGAGAGTTCAATTAAGGGAGCTTCAAAATGAAATAGGTACTGTATACTGTAATAATAATTATTTGGATAATGCTTTTGCATGTAACAGGTGGTGAACTGATAATTTTAATTTCAGAGGAAGACAAGGTCTCTTCACTACCAATGCAGGAAATAACCAAAAAACTCGTAACGATGAACGAGATAATATTTTCCGAGGACAATTTAAATTTAGACAGTAAATATATATTTTTCAAACTGTAATTTAAATAATATCCACAAATTGTATTAATGTTATTTGAGTTTTTGTCTTACAGCTAATGGAACTTGTGAATTGGCAATGGATTCGGGATTATTTCTTGAAATAGTAAAAATCGGGTGTAATAAAGCTCGAATATTAGATACCAATTTAGTTACATTTATTCCCTCTGAATTAACAAGTCGTATGGTATGTAAAAATGTGTTTTACCGGTAGTCATTATTTTGTTTCTTTCTATTTTTATTTATTTTCTGTGATTAGAAAATTCTAATGCGGTCTGATGAAGAGTATGAAGATGAAGACGATGATTTAACATTAGAAAACTGGGTTGAATTTGGAAAAAGGGTTTCCAAACTATTTAGGCGTCCTCCAAAATATAATTTTTTGTAAAAAAAAATTTTTTCTTTTTTAGAAAATATTTTTAACTTAATTTTTTATGTTTTTTACAGATTAGGAGCATTTCCAAAGTTTGAGGAAAAAGTTGTCAAACAACGAAAACCAAAAGATAAAGTCATTGTAGAGTCTCAAAAAACTGCTCCCGAAAATGTAATTTTTATAAACGTTTTATTTAACGACCAGAGTGCATCTGAAATGGCAATATTAACATTTTTAACAAAAGATTTGTTACATGCATACAGATTTCAGCAATGGGAACAGGCAATCAAGAAGTAACATCAGAAGAAGTTGAAAGGGTTTTGAGTGTTTTACGCTCATATTGTCAACAATTTGGTATGTTAAGAGCTTATTAATTTTCAGTTTTATTGTTTAGCTTTCTAACCAAAATTTATTTCTTAGAAAGTGTCTTGTTTTTTGAATTTGTCACCGATCCAAATTCATTTTCTCGAACCATTGAAAACATATTTCATGTATCTTTTTTGATTAAGGTATGGTTTTATATTTTAACTAATGAATCATAAGTAATTTTTTTTTTGGGTTTTAATGCAGAATGGATTTGTAAAATTATACGAAGATGACGATGAATTGCTAACCCTTGGTACTGAATTGCATTTTTTTTTTAATGACGTACTACATGTAGTATTAATAATGCAAAATAATAATTTTATAGAAGTTGTACAAGATAAAAATACCAACAGTTCATCATCAAGCAATCCAGCTAAAAAAAATGAAACGCTTTTATCCATCACTCAAAAAGATTGGAAGGTGAGATTAACTTTTAATTATTTAACTTTTATTGAAAGTCATTGATTTCTATTGCATTATATTATTTGAAGGAAATTATAAAAGCTTACAAGATAGAAAAGGCAATTCTTGAGCCAAGATCAAACTCTAAAAAACGAGGTGCTGATTAACAAGTTGTATCGCTGCTTCAGTTATACAGTATATAATAGTGATAAACTATTCTACTATTAAAATTTAAATCCAAAGACAGACAAAATATTATAAATGATGAAAGCCGGAGCAGTTACTTATAAAGTATCATTCCATCAATGAGATGTAACGGCATTCTTGGAAGCAGAATTCTTTCAACTTATTGAATGAGAGAACTCAATTTATTTAAATTAGTTGATTGAAGTGAAAATTAGATGTTAGTAATAAATACGAATTTTCAGTATTACAGTATATTGTAAACGTGAAGCTTTATATTACAGTAAACTTATTATTTTGGTCAAATGTAATAACATGTACTGTATTGCAGTTATAAATATTATGTTTTTCGATAAGAATTAAACGATTTTTCATTCTTTATTTTGTCTATGAAACTATTGCACAATGTTAACTTTATCGACATTGTTTTCTAAAAATGGAGAACAGTTTTCAATTATTAATCGAAACATTCGATCTAATTCTTCACCACTTGGACTCTCTGAAAGGCTTTTCGTATATAGCTGAAATTCATGACATTGCTAGCGTTAGTTTTATACATTATTATAATATAAAAGATTACAAAATATACCCTTTTTAGCAGTGTTTCCTAGATCAGTTATCCATTCTCAGTTTGTACAATTATTTCACTTGGTTCAATTTAGCTGTTTAAAAGGAAAAACATTTAGTTTACATAATTAACATACAAATATAACGAGATCAATACATTGCCCGTGTTTAATTTTTTTATTTGCTGGCGATTCGATTTCTTCAGATTTTGAATCTTCATTTTTCTGTGAATTTTTCTTTCTTTTCTTAGGACCATTTTCTTTTCCAGCCTCATGCTTAATATTTTCCTTAGCTGGTGATAGGATTTCTTCAGATTTTGAACTGTTATTCCGTGAATTTTTCTTCTTTTTCTTAATACCATTTTCTGTTCCATTGTCAATCTCATTGCTTTTAATTTCAATATTTTCTAAATTTTTGCTGTTTTCCGATCCTTTTTCAGATATGCCTTTCCTTTGCCTTTTTCGTTTTCTAGACTTTCCTTTGCCAGGTTGCATTTCTGATTTTGTTTCATTTTCCAAAATTTCAGATTTCGAATCTCCGCCATTCTGTGAATTTGCTTTCTTTTTCTTAGCATCATTCTCCGCCCCAGTGTCAACCTCATTGCCTTTTTCGTTTTCCACGTGTTCAGTATTTGAATCCACATTATTCTTTGAATTTTTCTTCTTTTTTTTAATCTTATTTTCTTCCTCATTGCCTTTAACATCGATATTTTCTAAATTTTTGCTGGTTTCCAAGACCTCTTCAGAGGTGCTCTTCTTTTGCCTTTTTCTCTTTTTAGACTTTTCTTTTGTAGTTTCCTTTTCTGATTTTGTCTCATTTTCCGTAATTTCAGTTTTAATGACTTGCTCATTAGAGTTTTCGCTGTTTTCTACGTTTTTCTCTTTTACAGCTGAAACGTCTCCGATAGATTTGGAAAGAGCGCTTTTTTTTGCCTAGATATTTTATTAAATTAAGTTATGTTTCTCTATTTGAGCTTTTATTTAGAACTTTACCTTCATTTCTTCCAATACTTTGGAGATAACGCCCCATGCTTCAGCTATTATAGCTGGTGATTTAATACCCACATTTTTGAGAAAGTTCTGTAAATTAAAATGTTAACATTGTAACTGAGCTAACAATAACTTATAATCTTACTTACTTCAAATTTCGCCTTTTTTTGTGGAACATTTGGCAATTTTACTAACTTTTCGACAACCAGTCGAATATGTTTTTTTAAATTTCCGGTTTTAAGAAGTTGATTTAAACAATCTAACCAGTCATCTTGGCGCTTTTGGCCTTTATTTGAACTTGCTTTAGGCACAAAGTTTTTTCCCGAATATTTCTCTTCTTCACTAATGCATTTAATATGAGCTTCATATTCCGTGCCCCTAGAAGATAAAGAAAAAACGTTAATACTTAATACATGCGGTACATGAATAACCCAAAAATCTCACCAAAAATCTTTACCACAATCTATGCAAGAAACATTTGCATTTCGACATTTAAACTTATGCGCAGCAACTTGATTTTTTTTAATTGTTGTTCCACAATTGTTACAAGTAAAAAACACCATTTTTATACTTTTTAAAGGAAGCCTACAGAAAATTGAAGCAAAGTTTCACAAAGCAGAAGAAAAACAGTCTTGTACTACGATACAACACGTGCTTTTGAAAGAGACGAGCAGACGAGACAACGTGGAAAAGAAAAATTAGAACAGAGTCGCCACCGTGTGAGCGATTTTCTTCTTCCCACAAGCCCGCCATAATACAAAAACAAGTTCCTAATAATATTAATTCATGTACTGTAATAATTAATAAAATATACTCGATAATTTATTATCAATACTGTATGTCTTATTCTTTAATACAATGAATACTTGAATATTCACAAACACAGATAAAATTATTACGCATAACTGTTAATTAATCTCTGTAGGTACCGTTTAAAAAAGTATTTTTATAACAAATCTAAACATTTTTAGAATAGTTTTTTAAAGTAAAATTAATTAAATAGTCTAATTCATGAAACACGTAATAGTTCTTTATAGATGCACAACTATTAATTACTCGATCCTGTTGTTAAAATAGTTAATAAATTAGTTAATTATGAAGTAATTTACATTTTAGTTATCAATACTTACAGAAAAATTATGAAATGCTTCAAGGATTAATGGCAAAAACTGCATCTCTAGTGAACAAGCTTCAAATGATTCTAAATAATCAAATATAAAATACATTTAATTTAAACTATTTAGGAACAATCTCATAATTATTAAATTAATTACTGTCAACGATCGTTTCTAAAAACGTCAGCACCACTGAATTCAAAATGAAAACCAATTCCTCGTACGATTCCTTTTGCAGTATTTCCACGGTGACATCCGAATATTTAAAGTTTTTTAAACAATTGGAATTTACAAAATAATGTATAAGCCGCTGGGAGAAAGATTTACGACTGCAATTGAGTTCTAAATCTTCGTTCTTCTCTAAAATTAACGAAAGCATTTGTAGTTTTAAATATTTTGGTTCAGTTAAACCGATGACATATTGTCGTTGATGAACGTTTGGAAGAGTTTTAATAATGAGATACATCTTTTCAGCAGCAGTTTCGATCATATAAATCTAAAATATTAAAAAAAATGAATGCACGAGTCATCAAAAAATAAATAAATGACATTGTTAAAAATTAATATACTTTTTCTAGAGCTAATACTGTATATTTAAGCAAATAAAAAAAAGGTTTTCCATATTTTTCAAAGAACTGGAATTGGCTGCTAAGTAAAGAAATCCAATTTATGACGAAATTTACTTTGATCACACTCGTTCCATGGTCTATAACACTAAATATTCAATAGAACAAGAAAATGAACAAGAAAATTAGTAACAAAAATAACCCGAGACAAACTTACTTGTTGTTTAATTTCAACGGGTTGATTCCAATTTCAGATACGATAAATAGTAATATTTTTAATAGTCGGAAGCTGGTTTCTTTGATGGATTCACTGCTGTCCTTATCACAAAGTCGATTGGCAACCGTTTCGAAATGAGGCCACAAATTATCGTCAAAATTCCACGAAAAAAGCGATACCATTTTCATCAATGTTGTATAACTCGAATTTTCCAATTCTTTAGCTGACGTCGTAAGCATAATATTGATCAATTTTAAAAATAAATCATCCTTCATTTTCATTTTAGGAGTGAGATAGGAATCGATTACGGAAACCCCGTCCGTTCTATAATCTGGATTGTCGCAAAATAAATCAAGTCGAATAATTTCGTCGAAAGAATCAAATTGCAAAGCCGAATCGCACTTTTCGTAATGTTCTTTCGAAACGGGAAATTCCTCATTTTTTAAATACTTAAATTGTCTTCTCCAATTTTCGAACGAATCTAATTGTAGCTTATAATTAGAAAAATCAATGTTACTTATTATTTGATGATCTTCAGTTTTTATGAACAGTGTATCAACATTATTCTTCGTCAAAAACTCAGTTGTATCTTCATCTTGCTCTTGGTCGACTGATACATTGTTTAAAATATCGCTAGAAAAAACTTTAGAAATTTCATTATTAATAAGTGGAGAATTATCATCATCACTTATATCAATAACTTCAATTTCTGACGTTAAAATAATATCTTTCGCCAAATATTTCTCAGGTTCAATAACTATAATTTCTGGCGGGGATGTGGGATTAAAATGGTCACGAGAATAATTATTCGCCATTGATTTTAAGTTTACATTGCCTAGACTTTCATCTTGAGACAAATATTTCTCAACTTTAATATTTGGCGGTGAAACAAGATTGAAATGGTCGCGAGCACAATTATTCGTCTTCGGGTTTAGATTTGTATTGCACAGACTCCCGTTTTTCAAAAATGTATCGGGTAGATCATCCTCATCACTATCTATTACGAAAAGTTCTATCAACTTGTTGCCTTGAATATTTTGTTTTGTACGTTTTTTTTCAAAGTCATCGTCACTATCATATTCTATAATTTCAAAATCCTCGCGCTCTTTCATTGTCTTTTGATTTATTTGCACCTTTGAATTCAACTTGTTTTTGCATGGCTTAAAAATACTATCGATTCTGCTCTTGACGATGTTGGTAGAATTTGCAACTTTCTTCGGGACGACTTGTGTACATGTGGTCCTTCCACTTCTCTGTTGCTGATTTCGGAGACAAGCTTCATCCTCGTCAATAGATTGACGTTTTGGCACTGACTTAGGACAAGACGTTGGAACTTTTTGAGCAGATCTCGATGGCCTACACGAAGGCGTGGGTGAATTTTTTTTCTTCTTGAATGAGTCAAAAATATTGATAATTCTCTGCGAGGTCTGATGAATAGGCAATGAAGAACTTTGTTCTCCAAATATACTATCGTCAATATAATTGTTATTTTCACTTAAAGATTCTAAAATTGCCATTCTTTTACATGATGTTGATGACCATTTATTGCTACTCAACTGTGATTGAGGTAAAATACACTCGGAATTCCAATCTTTAGCTTCCATAATTTTCCTTTTTGTAGGCACTACACGGTCACCATCGAAAGCCATTGGATTATAGATTTAAAATCATTATAATATTAGATTTCGGCATTACTGCATCTTAATTCAAACTTTATAAAATTACTGCACATGTATAGAATTTCCGAATACATATGTGCAAATTAATATTTAACTCACGTATAACGGCACGTTTATCACTTTCAAATCAAGTCTGCTCGTGTATGCTGCATTCAAGTTACTGACGTCACCAATTCAACTTGGTGAAATGTGATTGCGCATGCGCTTTGGACGCGCGAAGTCTGAAAAATCTTGGTCTGAATGTACTACTGAAATAAACACGAAAAACAAAAATGTTTTATAATAAATAAAAAATAAACCGATGCATAGTATAAGCTTTCTTTATGATAAAAAAATAATATAGCAACCATTAAATCGTTGTCCAGTAACTCATCTAATATGACATCCTATAGGCAAACTTGAATTCATTTTTCTAATTTTTGAACAAAATTCCACTCGATTCGTGTAACCTGCACTAACCTCGAGGAGGAGTAGAAAATTCATGTTCGGAACAGAATGCACTCAGCGAGCGAACACGGTGCAATGTAATGCATTCATTCCAACGAACACTTTTTTTGTAAAAAGTGCAAGTTACTCCAAGTTATTGCAACGAGCGAACAGATCGACCTACTGTCACGCACGGCTGTTACAACGCGAAATGTCGGTGAATAATAATTGCCGTTGATATTTTCACGTATCTTTCATTCGGGGGTCATGGCCGGCTAAAATATTCCCAAAAAAAATGGCCCAGACAAATTGTCCCAGACATCATATTTCAGGTTAAATGTCTCCGATTTAAAATGTCTCAGGTTCATTTTTCTATAGTAAAAAATCTCGGGAGAAAATGTTCCAAGCTAAAATATTCCGGATAAAATGTTCGCGAGCTAGGGTAACAAAATTTCATAAATCTTTTTTGATATCGTCTTTTTTTTGCTTGGTTTATTAATAATTAACGATTTATTCCAAGATGCAAAGAAAAAATTTTTAATTTAGATAAAAGTATGGCAAATTGCGATTACTTTTTTCAAAGATTTTATCTAGAACATTTTAGCCTGAGACATTTTACTCTGAGACATTTTTTTGTTGAAGACATTTTAGTCTGGGTGGTTTTATTCTGGAACATTTTAGTTTGGGACATTTTATTTTCGAAAACCTGTTTTCCCGAGATATTTTACTCTAAACTTAATACTTTCGTTATTACGTCATTCATATCACGTGCTCAAACACGTGGTTTTCGCTTTGCGTACAGTGTCATGACAGTCGCAGTGGTCTGCATCTTATTCGTTATTTGTTGTTATTTTGCTGAAAGGATTTTCTAGATGGATTATTTAATACTGTATACAAGAATAGTTTTGTAGCCAACATAAGTAAGTACATTTTACAATCTTTTTAAAATTGAACAGTTCATAATTATTTCGAATTGACGCAAAGACGTCCAGCAACTCTAACAAAAAACAACAACAGGGTTTATATTGCCGCGTTAATATTGCATGTTTTATTATATTAGGACTGTATTGCAAAAGTTGAGGACGCCAAATTTCTGAATTGGTCACGTTCTAGTCTCTATAGAGACTTTCATAAATGTTAACACATAATATTATCTGTACTAGAGTATAATAATTTTAATAGTGAAACATCGATGGGGGTAACTGGGTGAGACTTGACACTGTGGCAGGGTGAGATTGGGCACTGTGGCAGGGTGAGATTGGGCACTGTGGCAGGGTGAGATTGGGCACTGTGAGTTAGAAAGATGAATTTTGAGGCGCTGATCGGTTTACATTTTTTTTTATTTTTATTGAAATTTATCCCATTTGGGGAATGAATTATAAATAAACATAATCACAAACAATAATCACATTATTATTTAACATTACATGTATTATGATTCATTCGTGAGAGGATTGATAATCGATAGGTTTTGAGGGGCAGGTAATAGCGCTACGGTATATCAGTACGGTCCGAGGAAATCTCTGGACTTTTCGGTGTAATCTTTACTGATCTTTACACTCCTTTCTCCAAACATTAAGAAAAAATAAAATAAATTAAAAATTTTTTTTTTATAATTATGGCAATTTTTATTTGTTTTTTACCTTTCATTTTATTTAGTTTCTGTAACGTTTTATTTTTGTTATCTGTTTTTTTGTGATTTTATTAGAGAGATTAAAAGAGGGGAGGCGGGGAGCTAAATTTCACCTCTTGGGGCACGTCATATATAACGTATTTTTCATTAGAATTATTTTTAAACATGATTGATAATAATTTATATGAAGGTTTTTTTTTTTTTTTTAATACGGTAGTTTAGTCGCCAAGTTGTTTTTTATGGAGTTGTTCTGTAATTGCGTCATTAATTTTTATACCTATTTTTTTTAATTTTTTTTTAAATTAAACGTTTTTATTACTAGAAAAACCATCATTTACAATCTTCAAAATGTACAATTTATGCGATAAAAAATCATAGTATCTAATGCATATCAAATCAACCACAAAATCAATGTTTATATATTTTTGGCGTTTAGGAATTAGCCAATTTATGACGTATTATTCGATGAGATTTGTCATTCAAACTCGCTGAACGAAGGAAATTTCTTTTGCTGCAAGCCTAAATAAAAACAAACAAGAACATTATAGAATATTATATAGGAGGAAAATTCAGATTTTACAAATATTATAATACTGCATTGAATTTATTATTATTAATTATTTTAAGTCTTGATGGAGAATATAACAATGAGAAAGTGTAAAATAATTATCAATTCCAATGCAATTAATTGAAGGGATATATAAGTATTATTATGCTTACAATCCTGGATGTGATTCAAAAGGTAAAGCCAATCGGTCGGCCAGTTTGACTGTCTCGTGTAATCCTTGGCATCGCTTTCTCATGGTCACGGGAATCACTTCGATGCCGTGGTAAGCGCCGGCGATTGAACAAGAAAGGGCCGCCAGGGCATCTCCCGATTTTGACACCGACAAAGCTTTTGCAAGAACTCGTTCCAGGGGATTCTTTTAAATCAAATTATTTGTTAACACCCTGCTGTTGTTTTTTTTTTTTTTTATAAGTTTGATTTGCATTTTTATTTACCTGACTAGTATTAAGTTTTCCTTGTTCTTGATGAGCTATAAGAAACGTATAAATAGCGGCTAAAACCGATTCACTTTGAGCCGAATCTCCATCTGTTTTGAAAAGAATGATTTTAATTTCTCGCCGCGTTTTATCTTGCAGTTAAGAAAATATTAAGTTACCGATTTTTAGTTTTTGAATTGCATTTTCGACGGTCAATTGCGTCCTTAACATTTCTCGAATTATTTCCAACTTCCTTAAAAGTGTTTTGTTTGAGTTAATAGATATACCGGCTTTCCTTGATTTTTGAAAGAAAAAAAAATGTGTAAATAATTATTATTTTTTTGAAGTCAAAATATATTGAAAATTACTTGTTAAGTGGCATTTCAATTTTCGTATTGGCTAATTCTTCCATTAAATTGTCCAAAAATAAGTCTACGTGTAGAGAATTCATTGGATCAAATTGTAGAGCCGAATGGATTGTTAAGCAAAGTAAAGTTGCGCTGAAGCCTCCATCGAGAGATATTTGCGTTAAACTGGAACTATCTTGTGCAACCTAGATTTTTTTTTTTTTAAAAAGACGATTTTAGTTAATGTTTAGTGATATTGGATTTTTTTTAAAATAGAAATTACTTCTAAGGCTTTATCGAGATTTCCATAATAAAACATCGCAGATGGAATGGTTCTTAAAGCCACCGAATCTGAAAATTGTCTCTGGCGAACAGCATCGTTCATTCCCGAAGGCATCAAACTGGCCATTTGTGCCAAATCGTTCTTAAAACTAGGAAATGTTTTGTTGACGGCATTAGCGTGGGTCAATCTATAAAATAAACGTAAAAAACAAATATTAAACATTAGTTTATTTTTGAAAAAAAAATTTTTTTAGATTAGATGCGTCGTTAAATCAATTGAATTTCAATTGCAAAAGGAGACTATACACATATTGTAGAATATTATTGGCGGAGAAAAAATTTAATCTCCCACAATACGTAAAATTATATTATATGGCGAGCAAAATATTTAAACATTTTAAGCGCTTTAAAAAAAAAATGCACTATTTTATAACGTAAATTTGAATTATATAAAAAAAAATTTTGCTTAACAACACTTAAGAAAATTGCAAACGTACGTACGTGTTGAAAAGCACGTCAAAAAATATTACTCCGAGTAATAGAATAATTTGATGATTATTGTTATGTGTTTAAAGTTCAGTTTTTGGGTGCAAGCGTATGAAAGCATTCCTGCAGTTATAAAAGATCGTTTAACACACGGCATCTGTCAGCGAAACTGTTCACATGTCCAGTTGGAAACTCTTTCGTGCTCAAAATTGTGGCCTATCGCATCTCGTCCATAATACTGTATTTATTAACAACTGAACAAACTGATAGAAATGTTTTTTTTTTTTTTTTTTTTTTGGTAAACACGCAGGAATCACGTGCACAGTGCTTTATCAATAACATTATAGTGGAAGGAGTTTTTTTAACATCTTATTTATTTAGCGTTGAAAAAAAGTTTCGAGAAAGTCTAAACTGTATACGAAATGTGATAACCAATTTTTGAGCAGATAAGATGCAAAAAAATATATATATACAGTATATATGTTTACATTTTGCACCAGCTAGTTAATATTTTATCGGCAATTGACCTTTTTTATTTACTGAACTCCGTATAGTTTTGCTTATGGAGAGAATAATATTTTTATGGTGGTTTTTCTCATCCGCTTGAAAGTTTTCAATATTTTATCGTAGTCTTTATTTAATAGTATACTAGTGCATTGTAGAAAATTAACTCATTACGCATTCTGATGGAATTATTTTTCTCATCGGATTAATTTTTTCTGAAATCGAAATTTATTTCTTATCATGTTTTTGTCAAAATAATTAATTATTTATAACTTATCAACGATAATAGCAGCATGCCTGTCCATAAAATAAGTTTTACGAACACAATATGTTGCGTGTTAAGTTATAAATTAAGAATACAATTTTATACAATTTGTGCTTACAACTTGATTATAGCAATGGTACTTCCCCATTTTATATCATGAAATCGAAAGTTAGAAACTATTAATAGAAGTGTGAAGAAAAAGAATTTGTCGCTGATGATTTTATGATTCTTATTATTTTATTGTTTTGTTGTCATTAATTTAATTTTTCAATTTCAGACAGCAATTAACAGTTTTAAAGCGTTTGATTTTTTTTTAAATATTTTTATTAATTATTAATGCGCAACAGTATCGTATTTTTTAGAATAATCACAAATTTATTATTGAATTAATAATTACCTCTGGGTTAAATCTTGTTTATCAAATTCGCGGCATTGCAAAAGAGACTCCCCAACACATCTTAACATTCTCGTGCGCACTGAGTATGGAAAAGCGGAACCTTTAAAGAAATCATAAAAATTAATATTATTACTTATGTTCATTTATATATTTCATTAATTATTATATTTTTTTAAGCAGCTAGTTTAAGTTCGTATAGCGAAATTCGGGGGGTATTGGTCAAAATTAAAATGTCAAAATATACAGTAATATCTCAAATTTTATTAATTACAGTAGTACCGGTATAAATAAAATAAAAAGGCGGCTAAATAAAAATAACCAATACATGTAAACTACCCGTAGTAGCAATGATAAAAGATTATACCGTACCACGATTGAAATCAAAATATTTGAGCATCACTTTTCATGACTGTTGTCAATATACTGTATAACCATCTTGGTATAACTTTGGATTTTGGGCGAAAAATAAAATGTTTATACATGTAATGAAATTGTGAAAATTTCTTAAAATATTTGGATTTAATTAGGACTTAAGTCTAGCAAAAAATGCTTGTCGGTAATATTTTTTATATTTTAAAAAAGGCCAAGCACCTCGGTTTGTAAATTTTATTCTATAAAAATTGCTAAACAAGCATTATTTTATTTATAGCTACCGGTATAATATAAAACAAGTACACGATCGCTCTCAAGTTTGAACTTCAATTGTTTGCACCTAAAATACCATTGTAGATACGGTATTGTAAACAAACTACACGTACAATACTCGTATTTTTGCAGATTTATGCGTAGGCATGCGCATTTATTTGATGTTGTCCAATTTGAGGAGCAATGAAATGAAATAATATATTTTGGCATCTTTGATGTTATTGTATGTAAAGAAAAAATAATAAGAAAGACAAGGCATCGTTTAAAATTAAGTACAGTTTTATTGTAGGTAAATTCTAACAGGAATTAATTAAAAATATAAAATCGGAGCTTTTAGTAGTCGGTAAATATTTTTAGGTACGGTATTATTAAAAGGCAATTGCAAATATACATTTGATAGAAAAAGAGTTAATAGGAATTATTATAAAATAAAATGTAAAAAAAATAAATAAATAAGCTCACCATCGTCTGTTTTATCAGCTGGAATTGTAAAAAGTCTTTGGACGACAGCTGGTGACATACCAGAGCCATTTCCGGTCAATACATGTTCCACTTCTTGCAGCGTACCCAAACAATCGCCAATTAATGAACCGACTAAGCAACCGCGGAATTTCGAAACTAATAATGCAAAGCGACTGGTTCCCGACATTTTTATTTAAATATAAAAAATATTAATTTGAAATTCAATTCGGTCAACGGATTTAATTGAAATTAATAAAGTGAAACTAAAAGCTCACGAAGAAAAAGTTAAACGTCGGCGGTTCAAGTTTGGCTTTGCTCAAATCATTGGTGAAACTTTTGTCTTATTGGCGACTTCTTTGTCAAATCCGATCATTTAATAAATCCAGCCCTTTATTTATACCAGTTCAGATTTTGAAGTTGCGTTCAACAAGTAAGCGTTATCGATAGTTTGTGATCTCGGATGAACGTTGACTCATGTGTCACGTACATTCGCACGGAATTAATTATTTGATCCGGAGTTAAGTGCCACTTTTCTTTTTATTAATATTTACATATTTTAAGCTTTTGGATTCATGCCAGACACGTATACATGTATACATTTTTTGAACGCCATTTTACTATCATTGTAATAATTATCATTCAACTTAGATATTTAATTTTTTTTATTAAATCGTAAATAAAAATAGAATCTTCTCCTAAAATAGATTTGATGTCAACATATGTTTTTATTGTTTATGAAAATAAGTTTATTTAAACTATTTTACGATAAGTATTTACACAGGATTGCATCAAAGAAAAATTTTCAATTAATTAATTAAATTATTTTGAGGTTGGGGGTTCCGGTTTATTAAGCTCTGTAATAATTACCAATCCCGGAAATTAGTTATTTCGCAATAATTGTTGTTTAGGAAAAATTCTCCTAATATATTATCGCATTTGGAACCATTTTGGCATGATCCTGCAGCTGAATTATAATAATTATTATTGTAAACACAAATAATTATTATTTTAAAAATTTTCCGTATTGGAATTTTAAATTCAATTTATTTCTTTCGTAATACAAAAAGTTTTATAATTACTGTAGTTTTATAGTAACGTCATTAAATCCGTAATGAATACTCGGAAGAAATGAATAAAACAATAAAGATGATTGGTTTGAAGATACACGCAAATTATATTACATTATGCGAATTTAGAGTTTCATTGAGAAAATAGTAAACTCTAATTAATTTAGCTGTTAAGTTCGACGCAATTTTTTTTAATTCGTTCAAAATTAATTTTGTATCTCATTTTTACGGATTAAACAAAAATAAATAAAAATATTGTATTAACAGTCCGAATTATTGTGTAACTAGAATAATTATAGGCGCTATTTTCCATAAAAAAAAATTAATGTTTTTAATATGTTTATGTTAAAATATAATTGCAGGACATATTTTGCGCTAATTATTGTCACGAGTAGTACTTATTGTTTTTGGTTAACATAGCTACACATTCGAACGTGTCAAAATAAAAATGCTATGGCGTGATCGTAATTTGACATTTTTTTTTCTAATTTTAGTATAGGGGGATTTCTAAATTTGCAACAACTTGTTAATTATTACCTGACAGTAAACTGTTGCTCTATTAAAATTAATGCCGCACATGTTACGGACGAATGCTTTCCTAAATAATATTGATGCAATTGATTATTTTATTTATTGATTACCGTACCGGTAAAGCAAAAAAGAAAATAATAATAATAATTTATTAATTGCGAAAAGCATTTCTAATGCATTTGCACCAGTAAAAGTTATGAAATGTAATAGTTATTTGAATTTGCAAGGTTATAGTAATTTTAAGACTGTGTATTTGATATCTTTGAATCATTTCATCCAGTTTGGTGCGCATTTAGATATTGGTTTTTAGCTGCAATAATAATTATACGAGTATTATGCGTTTAATAGCAGATAATACAAACCCAGTCAAAATCACTTCTTTTTTTTTTTCTTTTTTTTTAGTGCAAACGACTTTATTAAGATTACGTGCAGTAACTGATACGGTAAGAACCACAAGTTGATTTAACAAAGCATTTACACACAGATAATTCCCAAACTTGACAAATTCAATTAAAACGCGTTTGTTAATTATTTCTTCGTTTTATAACAGTACTGCTTTTATTGAATACACATCGAAGAGACGTCGCTAACAAATGTGCTAAAAAATTCAATAACAAAAAAAATCTTTTCATTTATTGACTCAAGTTCATATAAAAAAAAAGATTTGTTTGCTAAGTAAATAAAGTTGTTGTGTTGATTAGAGTACACCTGTACTGTACGGTACATGTAAACCAGACATTGTATTCCATTTTAAGAAAAATTAGTTTATAATTTTTACAAATAATTATTTAAGATAGACAATATTTCTGTTTTTCATTTATTTATAGTTGTGGTCAGCAAAATCTATGTGGTATTTTGATAGGGATATCAAAATTTATTAAATTAAAATAATGTTTGCATTTAATTGATAAAATTAACAACGCTAAGTTAATTAAATTCTACTTTTTTTGTGTGATTTTGAATCTGTAGTTACAACAAATTTTATTAATTTTAATTAATTTGTATTTATAATTTTTCCTCCCATTATATTTTTATAATATTATCTTTAAAATGTGGTGATTGAAAGATTTTTTTTTTTGCAAAATGATTCGATGTCTTGATAATTTCTTTTTGCCATCGTTCGTTCGGAATCGTTCCGCAAATGTTTTATTATAGTTGGGATATAGTTTACGTGCGTGTGGGTTAATAATACTGTATATCATCAATCGATTTCATCAAAAATTGCGAGTGTCAAAAGAAATTGATTTTTAAACAAGTGTTAACGATGAAATTTTATTGTCACGTGTTACACGTAATTATGAATTATTGTTATTCCTATATACGAGTATAACACGCAGATGGTAACCCAGTGTGTAGTCATCAATCAGGTCAAAATATTATATCGATCAACGTTTAAGAACACTTTTTTCAAATTCTAAAAATAAAATAATGCACGAGGGTGATTTTAACTTGCAAACAAAGTCAAGGTGTTAATATTTGACATCTTGCGCAATATTTAGTAAATGGGTGCGTATTACGTTGGTGAACATCGTAAGTTACATAGTAACAGGTGATCGAAAAATCCAACAGCAATGACAAATTATTTTAAATCTGATTTTAAAATAAAATGGTTTAATTTACAGTTTCATAATTTTTGAGCTTAGATCTTTGTGAACGAAATTATCTTCGCATCTTCTGCGTCGTCCGTAAAATAATAAAAAAAAAATTATTTCTAATGAAATTGTCAACTATTATTTAGTATTCAAGAAGCATGGAATTTCATATACGAGCATTGCTACAAATTTATTATGAATTTTGGTTAATTCAGACGGGTCGGGGCAGCAGCCTAAAAAATGTTTACATTATTTTTACAGTTTATTTATTTTTTCCTGTTTATAGTGCACTGTGAAAAACATTAATTCACATTCCTTAAGTTTGTGATTCTGGGGGAGAGGGTGGTGGCTATTTTAATAATTTTTGATTTTTAAAATAAATTAAGAATTTTTATTCTTGCTATAATAATTATTAAATTTTAGTTTTATCCGTTTGAATACAATTTCTGTTTTACGGTTTTCCCCGACTTTTTTAATTGCGACTCGGCGCAGTTAAACGTCGACAGGCAAAATCAATTTAATGATTAAAGTCTTGCCTGACTATTTAATCGTTAAACTAAAAATAATTAAAATTATGATTATATTTATTTAAGGCAAATAATAACGCAAAGTTGCTTTGTTATGGATTTGCTAGGCTTTATAAGTTTTTTTTATCGAAGTATTTGCTTTTCGAACTGAGGTGAGAGAAATATGGATTTTTATAGTTTTAATCAATTTTTTAAATATTTATTCGTTTTTTATGTAACCCACTATTGCGTTCCCCTTGAATCAATTTTTTTATACTTTTTACTTTTAATTTAGCAAAAATCCTAGAATGGTCAATTTGTTCGTTTTGTTTTATTTATCATTGAGACATACTCTAATTTTTAACGCAAAAAATGTATTAGCATTAACACATTAGTAATACGAGGCGTTTTTTATCGGCATCTTTCACACAAACGGACACTAACAAGACTAGTTTCGTACTATTGAGGTCCGCCTTGACCATTGTGTTTAGGAGAATCCTTATTAAAACACGATACATTAATTAACAAAATAATGTTTACTTTGTGACTCTTCCTAATTCGCATCACTATAATTATTCGCTTATAGTGTTTACAATTAAATTGACATGTGACACAGTACCGCGTGTAGCAGACTTTATAATGTTAAACTATCGATGACCAATTGCTTCAATCATCCAGTCGTTATACAGTAGGCTACAATGTCATCAGTGATTCATGCAGGAACACTTATTTTTGAACTACCGCCGTATTGTTAAGGAAAAAAATCATCGGTATCCAAATTGATGGATAAAATTATTTTTATCATAAATAAAGAAATAAATGCTTAAAAAAAACACAACATTTTTTATGAATAAAATGACTCTTTTTTTGTCGTGAGGATGTGAATATGCGGGGCCCATTGAGTGTGGAAGTGCTATGGTAGCTGTATTTTTAAGCACCAGGAAACCGTAGTCTCTTTCACTGTTCTCGATTTAAAACTTCAATGTCCCACATAGTTTTAACATTTTATTTTTCGTATTGACCCATCCTTGACGAATATAATTCAGCTGGGAAACAGGTGAAACTAGACTGTTTGCTAAAATGAAAACTTAAAACATTTTTTTTTTTTGCTTTTTAATTGACGAAATTTGGAAAAGAGCTTTTGATTGTTTTAATACTGTATTTCGCATTGGGTTTATGTCGTTTGTGATTATTTACAGTAAATTCTTTACTCAATGGCTAAATTCAATTTTAAAAAAATGTTGATATTAAAGTTTTGTTAATAAGTGAACAATCCAAAATATTTACAATTAAATTACTTGCAAAACGAATACAGTAATTAAAATACTGTATTAACATCATTAATGTAACATTATACTCGTAGTTTCGCAATAAAATAAAATAAATAAATGTAGGCCTACAATAAAAACTTTTTTAAATTGAACTCGAGTAATTTTTATTGATACTCATTGCAAATAATAATAATGCTGTATTGATACTCAAAAGTGCAAACATTCCTATTAGGAATTAATGTCATTATAAAACTGGAATTGAAAATTTACCGATGCTTTCGATTTCACATTCCACTATATCATTTTTCTGAAACAAAAAAAAATTAATTATTAGATTTCTAACATACGAGTACTTCCACATTTGATCGTTATTGAAGGCCTAGGCAGAACCAAGTTCGAATATCAATGACGTCAAAAGATTATTGAGTGGATTAATTTTGTTTTAGAAATAGTGCAATATTGCTTTTAATGATGTAAATTGAATAATAAATGAAATTAAAAACCTATAAAGATAACCGAAAGTCGACGCAAACCGAAACAGACTGGTTTAAAAAAATTAAAGTTTAAGATTAACGTATTATTCTAATGTTAACAAGATCATAGCGCAAAAAAAAGAATTAATTTTATAGCCATTGGAGTGATCAAACTTTAGTTTTTCTATCAATAATAAGGCAATTGTTTCTCCTCTGATATCTGCATTTTGTGCTCGGGCACATTTTCAATTTAATTGCTTTTAAAAAATGTCATAGTTTGGATATTTTAATTTCATAAAAGCATTCTCAACTGAGGCTCAACTTTAGTTTCTTAAGAATAGAGGGTAAAAAAGGCTATTGCATTACCTTGAAATATTCCGGAGGATTTCTTGCAGCTCCTACACCTGGAGGTGTACCAGTTAGAATAATATCTCCGGGAAAGAGAGTTATAAATCTTAAGTTATTGATCATATGTTAATATAATTTATTATAATATCAAAACAGATTTAAGCTACTTAGAAACATATGAAATAATCGATGCCACGCTGTGGACCATTAATCGTGTATTGCCGCTTTGTTTAACTTCATCATTTACTTTGCAAATAATTTGTAGATTGTGGGGATCTATTTAATGTGTTGATTTTTATTTCGTTAGTTACCATTTTAATGTATGTAAACCTTCAATTTCGTCGGTACTAGCAATAACTGGACCAATTGGACAAAAGGTGCTCATTGATTTTCCCAATAACCATTGTCCAGCATTGAAATCACTGGCGAATAAATCTCTCGCGCTTACGTCTAGAGCCACCGTGTAACCAAACACGTAGTCTAACGCTTTAGAAACCTGAAACAATGTTTTTATTTATCCCTGTACGTATCTATTATATTGACATTATCCTTATCACAATCTGACCTCGACATCTTTCGCAGTTTTACTGATTACCACCGCTAATTCTATTTCCCAGTCTAGTTTCTAAAATAAATATGAAATTTTATATTTTGTAATTAATAAGGAATTTAAATAAATAAATAATTTCCAACTTTTGAAATATTTCCGGTGTAATCGATGCTATCTTGCGGGCCTATTACTGTGCTTGGAAATTTATTAAAAATTACTGGTTCTTTTGGAAGTGGAACATTAAGTTCTTCACAGTGGTCTGAATAATTCAAACCAACACAAATCACTTTGTCCATGTTAGAAATTGGCGGAAGAAGTTTAATGTCTTCGTGATTTACAACTTTCGATTCTCGTTCAAAAACTCTGAAAACAAATTTATCAATATTTTTGGTAATTAATACGTAAATTTCTTTTTCTAGTTTGAATTCCAAATACCGGTACCCAATTGAATTTATTTAAAAAGAGAAGTTTTTTCTAAATTTACAGGTTTTAAAAAACTTACCTTCTAGCTGCACCCAAAGCATCTTCTCCAGCTTTTATAAATTCTATCATCGATCGAGGAATATCATTGTCACTTGCGCACAAATCAATGTAAGTTAAATTGCCAACGGAGTTTTTAACTAATCCTAATGTGGGAATTCCATTTCTTAAAAACTGAACAAATTTCATTTTTATTTTTTTAAAACAGTTTAATTAAATATTTATTATTAAAACTAATCAAAACCAATTAAAACGCCACGTCTTTAAAAATGATCGAAACATGGTCAGTATTTATACTTTGGAAATAATATCGCCAAATACATAACAAGACCTTTGTACACATCTTTATGCATCTCTTTCAAAAAAAAAAATTAACTAGGTGATAACATTTTTGAACGAACATTATATTACAAGTACTATCATATTATTAAATTTAATCCAGCTTATTTGGCATCGCCATCGGGTATGGACTTCTGCGTTTTTGTTGCTCCTATTCCAACTCCTACAATAAGAGCGGCAATGGTAAACCCTTGGGCAACTACTCGAAATCTCATCATCAACTGAGACCGCTTCTTATCGCCAGTCTTCAGAGTCCATAAGCCAAGAGAAAGGGCCACTGTGGTAGCAATTACGCCTGTTTTTTTAACATACAAGAAAAAATAATAAGTTCGCGGTACTGGACGACTACACTACATAAAAATTAAAGAGGTTTTTATAAGCTTCGTCTTCCCCGAAGTCACTTTAAAAATCTGATGCTTACGTAACCCCAATGAAAATGATTCTGCAGAAAAAGTGTACTATTCCGCCAATCCTGAGGAGAAATTTTAAAAATGTTTTTGTTAAATAATTTTTTTCAGTTGTCGGAAAAAAAGTTACAAACATTTTTATACCAGTACTAAAAAAAACTTTTATGTGGAATCCCATTTTCATTGGGGAATGGATGAATTATGAATGTATTGCAAACATCTGTCACCACAAGTTAAAACTTTAATTGGGCATTTTTAGCAATAGAATTTTTATAGAATTTTCAAATTTGTTATTGTAATAATAGTTCTTAAATATGGCATCTTTTCATTATTAAAAATAAAAATTAAAAGGAGATTTAAACATTAGGTTTTGTAACATTTCGACTCAATTGCAAAGGAAATGTCATCACCATTTCTTTATTTTAAATAGAAAATTGAAAATAAAGAATTTGAAAAATTAAACAAACCTATTGGAACAAATGGATTATCTTTTATCTTGCGAAATACTTTTTCCTTAAAGGTTTCCTGAGCTAAGGAAGCACTATATTGTTTAAATTCAATCCATTCAAGTTGCGATTTTGATCTTTCATCTTCAGCTGTGCTTTGTGTAAGTTCTTCTTTCGCTAATGCCATGTCATTTACTTTGTTTTTCGATATAAAACCCTACAAAATTCAATCTAAAAGTCATTTTAAATATCAACAAAATAATAAAACCTTACCTTAATAATTATTATTATTTTATCATAAAAAAATAATAATGGTAGCAGACGAATTATTTATATTTTCAACAACTCAACGCCAGGATCGCTAAAGATGAAAATGTTTCTAACCTTGAAAAGAAAATGCGGCGGTTGCTTATATAGCGCAAGTAAATGAAGCACAAAACTGTAATAAAAAACATTTAGTTAACATTTTTAATTTGACGTTGAGCATTGTGTGCTATATTTACTGAATAAATGTTTAAATGGGGTGGCATATTGTTCTCATGGCGGGTTACACTTCGCCATCTTTGATATGAATTTGGCTGTGGTTCAAACGTAAGTAATAATGCAATTTCAATTCGTAATTAATATTGGCAAATAATATGTTTCCTTTAAGCAGATAAAGTAATTGTTTACCGTATTTGAAATTCCTACAAAAATATGAGCACGACCGACTCGAAGAAGAGTAGGCGACGAAAAAATAAGTCGAAGATTGATAACAGCCAGTCAAAGTTAGCGAATAACATATCTCCAAATCAGGTGAATTGCTTAATATTGTTTTTTTAGATTATTTAAATTTTATCTGCGATATTTATTAGCTTCTTTAACAGTTTTAACGAACTATATAATGCTTAGTTTAATGACATGATGACAGCTATCCAGGCCTTCATATTTTTAAAGAGTTGTAATTAATTTTCCCAGGGTTTAAAAGAGGAATTGGAGTAAAATTATAGTGTAGTAATATTGACATAATTTGTTGTATTTTGAATTGTTTTTAATTTAATTTAATGATCTAGAAAAAAAGTAACTTAACCCTAAATGTATGAAAACTCGATGATTCCAATATTATTATTTATAATTTTTGGATTACATTGTTATATAAATTGTTAATTGTTTTTGATTAGTATGCAAATTTTATTTTAATGCATTATTACAAAAATTAGTGTTATAAAAATTTATGATATAAAATTAGATGATTTCGAGAATTGAGCAAATGATGGACACTGGTCAAAATACTTCACCATTGCTAGACATCTCCCATGGATCGAATCCTTATTTTCCAGTGAATAAATGTTTAATATGTCAACGGGAGAAAAGTGAACGTTTTATGGCAGACGAAAACTGGGAAGACGATGCAGTGCCATATGAAATTAGTTATACCCAAGTAAGTTATGTTTAATAAAATGAAAAACTGCATCATAATTTTGTAGAACGGTTTTGATTAAGTTTTGCATTATTTTTTTAGTTACCGCTGTGGATTTGCAGCGAATGTCGGTGCGATATGGAAGGTGGTCCACAAGCCTACAGCAAAGAGGAGGTTGAAATTTTTCTTTAGTTGTCATTTTTAGGAATTTAATTCATTCTTAATTTATAAATATAGTTGGATAAATCTTCTGTAAGCCATGATGAAAAGCCAACAGAAATCGTTGTAAACGAATCATTTTGTAGTTGTCATTTTTGTTCACATAACAAAAGGTTTATTTATTTTATTTTTAGCGTTTCACTTTTTAAATTATTTTATGTTTTCTAGAAGTTCAAAATTTGACCTTCATTCATTGCAATTAGACGAGTCGTATTCTGAGTTAAGTGTTTTTGTGAGACATGTTTACAAAGATGGAGGAATTAATTGGACAGATGAAAAAAATTCGTATGAATTAATGTTATTGGAAAAGTTAAAGACTATGGTAAACAGGTGAGCAACTTAAAATTGAAGATGTTGTTAAATATTATAATTGTTTTGACACAAACGACTATTTTTAAGGTGGTGCGAAAATAATTCGCATGAAGTTTTTCTATGGTTAGAGTTCCAAGTTAGGGACCATGTAGTAGATTTAAAAATGAATCTTTTGGCTCAATTGAAGGGAAACGGAATGAATTCTTTAAAGGCCAAAATGTTTATGATTGATCTATTAGAAGGATATGCACGTCTTTGTTGCGCTAGCAAAAGATTGAGGCCTGTTGTTCATGAATTGGTAAATGGAGTTTACATTTTAAATTATTACGTTTTAATTTAAATTATTTTTGATATAGGAAGCAGATTATTTAAAGAAGTTAAGTTTAAGTTGGGAGCTTGTAAACCGGCGTTTATTTCAAACATTCATTTATGCAGATGATCGCATTCAACATATTTTACCAGTTTTAATTAAACAATTATTAGAGTAAAACTAATTTTAAAATTGCTTTTTGAACACAGTAATCTATCATAATTTTTTACTTTTTTTAGAAATTCAGATAACGATGAGAAAGGACAAAAAAATGTTGCAAGTATGATACAAAAATACAAGAAGCTAGATGAGCAGATGAAAATAGTAGCCTTTCTATGGGCAGAAGCTGAACCACTTATTCAAGAATTTAATAACACACAGGTGAATTTACCATTAATTTATAAAGTTTTGGTATTAAGAGTACTTGAAATATTAATTTACTTTATTTTAGTCTGCGTTACAAAATAAACTAAAATTATTGCATGAAGACGATTCTTTTACTTTGGAAGAAAAAGTGGACCAAGTTCAGAAAAAAAGTGAAACCGGTGTTCTTAGGTATCGTATCGTGTAATATATTACCTAAAAAAATTCTAATAAAATTAAAGTAAAAATTTTTATTTATTATTTTGTTAATCAGATCCAAGTGTGATGACTGCACATTCAAATTTCTTTTAGCGAATAAATTGTTTCCCACGCATGAAACAAGTATAAGTCTACGAGCAGGTCTTACAGTTAATCAATCGTTCCCAACCAGTATTATGTCTTCCATGATGAATAATCTAGACACCCCTGATAAGTAATGAATTCCACTAGAATATTAAAGGAAATTCTAATGTTTAAATTTTTGCTTTAGTGAAATTTTAAATAGTAGTGATACTTCAAATATTCAAGAGCATAACTATTATTGTGGTCCATTTGAATTGCCAAATGACATTAGGAAAGTTCTAGGGGAAGATAATATGAAAAGACTTACGCAAATTATGGGTCGTGCAGTTGGTTGTGCTGGAAGCGGGCATCATTCGTTATTGTGCAGTAATTCATTTGCTCATTTGGATATTTCGAGCGAGAGAGAACCTGGGGATGGTGCATCTGAAAATTCCGTAACTTTTCATGCATCATCAAAAACTTATTTTGAGGACAACTTAAAAAGCCAATGCCATGCTTGTTCCGTAGTGTCTAAATCTAGTTCTGATCATTCTGTGGATTCCGCAAGCGGATCTGTTGTAAGCGGATTTTGTTTTAAATTTAGTAAATATTCATAAATAATTTAATAATTTTAGGAGAGAGTTGCTTTTGAAACCCCTTGCGAATGCCACGTGTGTGTCCAACATGCGGATCGCGCTATCATTCCATCTGTAATAAGTAGACCTTTGCCAGCAGCAGCTCTTCATTTGTATCCACACATTCACGGCACAAACAGCGATCATTCTATCAATTCTCATCTTTTTAAACCGGTTTTGCACTCTCATGTTCATGAAGTATTTTCAACACCGATTGCAACTTCCAAGAGCCAATCAACTGAATTGGAAATTAATGTCGGAAAATCAAAAGTGAATGAAAATGTTTCAGAAGTTAATAAACGAGATTGTTGTCACTCCAAATTTGTACAAACCACCAAATCGTTTGGTCAAGTGAAAGAGTGCAACTGTGCCGCTGACGGGATAGAGGTCCAAACAACTGATAACAAAACACTGTCACAAATAGCAACAAACGCTTCTGTTAAAACGCAAACCCAAGAAAGTAACGGTAAACGTGAAGATTCTTCAAATTCCAAGTGCTCGACGCGTAACAAAGGAGTTCAAGCTACCGGTAGTTGTGGTTCAAATTGGACATCGTCTATGACAAATATTACTCGCCATTCAATGGAGCATCGAGTTAAACGCAGTGTCTACAGCCATTCAACTACAACAATTGCCAATTTAAATCTGGCAAATCAAAAAAATATTGATTCGTGTTGCAGTAATGAATGTCGGCATAATTCAAAATCAAATATCCGTCCACATAATTCGGAAGATGTAACTGGAACGCCGGCAATTCATTCTTGCGGAAGTCATGCTGGTCATTCTCATTCTAGTGCAGCAAATAAGCATATTTGTCGAGGTATTTTAAATGGTTTGATTGTAGCTTTTTAATATCATTTTTTAACAAGTTGACATTACTTTCTTTGTTTTATTAATCTTAAAGAATCAAGATGTAGTTTTCGGGAATCACAATCGTTAAGTCCTTCAAGGTCTTGCTCAGAATCGGACTACTTACGAGGAGGCGATGGTGAAGATTGCTTGGACGATTCTTGCTCGGAGCAGAGTTCATCAACATCTACATCAAATACCAAAGACGCTAAGCATTGCGATTGTTGCTACTGCGAGGTTTTTGGTCATGATGTGGTGAGTTTCGTTTCACTTGTAATTACAATAATATTTAACTTCTGTTTTAACTCGAAATTCTAATTAATATTTTATTAATTCTTTTTTGTAATGTTTGAAAAATATAGACTACTATGCCATCGACAAGTCGTAATTACACAGAGATTAGAGACAAATTACGTCAGCGATTGAGCAGAAAAAAGAAAGAGTGTAAGTTGGATGAACCTGAGCCTGTGGTTAGAACCAGAAAAAGTCCCGAAGAGGATTGTCGAGATTTAGATTCGTTGATAAGTTTTATCAATGGACAGAATTTTGACGATATTGATAATGCAGAAAACTCTCCGAAAAAAGTTTCCAAAATATTAAAAAAGCCAAAAAAATTAAAAAAGGTACCCTCTTTTACTGTTTTTATATTTATGCGAGTATAATAAATTATTTTTGAAATAGGTGGACAATAAGCTAGAGTCGAGAGTTGTTGATGGAAAAGAGGGTTCCACTTCACCCATTGATCACTTTAGATACAGATTCGCGCCTGAGACTAATGGATTTGAATCAGATATATCATCAAGCGCACAACAGGATTGTAATTCTGATGATAATTTAGCAAAAACGACAAACATCGCGGTGAATTCATCAAATAATGAAAACTCAAGGCATAACAAACATGTAAGACCTAAAACGAATGAAAATTTCGACTGTTACTCCATTTGCATTAAAGTAATTCATAGTTATATATTAATATTATGTTTGATTTTTACGATTAATTTTTATATTGATTTCAGGGAAGTGAAATTTCTTGCATCAGAGATGAAGATATTGAAGCACCATGTTCAGACAGTATAAATCAGTCAAGTAATCCGACATCGAACGAAAAGAAAACTATAGATAAAGGGAAAAAATCTGTCCCAATAAGGAATGTTCCGTCAACTCCAAAAGAGATAATGATAGAAGAAGTAGAGATTCGCAATAGTGTTTCAAACTCCAAGCTCAAGAAACAGTGGCCTTATCAGGATAAGCTAAGTGATAGTTCACTTACAGGAATTGACAGAAATTATATTATACCGAACTCAAAATCCGAAAATAATGAAGTCCGGTCACCATTACCCATCCCGAAATCTGTTACTAATCAATCAAATCAGATAATTTCTACCAAACAAACGAATGGTAATTTTTAACACTTCTCCAAAAAACATTTTTAATGGAAATTAATTAAAAATATAGGATTGAAGGAAATTATTAGTGATGAACAGTCACCAAAAAAATATAAAAATAGCAAAGAGCAAAGGGCAAACAACGATTCCACGTTGGAAAAGTTTCAACAGCTATTGTCTTCCTCTTTGGCATCAAACGATAGTCTCAATAAAATTAATGGAAATGAATCGGATCTTAGTTCTAGTCCTCCACTAAGTAATCAGTTTGCAACTAAAGGAAGGAGAATAAAAAAGAAGCAGTCTGCTCTTCCTTCATCAATCGGTAATTTAATTATTAAATAAAAGTAAAATGTATAGCATTGTAATATTTCCTAGATGAAGTGAATAAAGTGTTCAGTCCTCGAGACATCGATTTAGATAACGGTGAACTTGATGAGTCAGAACGAGAACTTGAAGCATTTAAAAGGTGCTTAATTTATGAGTTGAAATAGGCTTTTAAATTAATCAAATTGATTTTTCTCAGATTTTGTTGGAATTCAGTTCCGGTTCCTGATAAGGAAAAAATCCGAGTAAACTTGAAAGACCTCAACATACGGAAAAAATCTGCACTCGAATGCAACTAAATTCCGGTGGGAGGATTTTACAAATCGTTAAAATCTTTTTGTCGTTGATGATGCAAACATTCTCTGTATAGTTCTATATTTTTTTTTTCTTTTATTTTGGTTAATTCGAGAGTTGTATCAATTCGGTTTTAGTTTTCCGAAATCAAAGAAAGCCTACTTAAATGGTCTTCCAAGTTATATTTATTTTTCTAGTAAATAATAATTAGGCACTGGCTAAATTGCAAATCAATTTGCATAAATTGTAAAAAAAAATTATTTGGCATTACTATGCTCGGTGACAAAATTTCCAATGAATTAACTCTGAAAGTGCCTCGGGTAGCTAAAATTAGCTGGTTCAAATAATAAAATTTCCGTTCCATGTCAAGTGATCGTCAAATGGGGAAAGAACGGTGAAGATGTTCTAATGGCTGACAGTCGGTGAAATGGCCCAAATTTTCAACATTTTTAATAAAAAATACCATTCACGGATATATCGTGAGACAAGAAGCTACTTTTTTGGTGCTTTATACCTGCAAATCGTGCTTTAAATTAAGAATTGCGGTACATTAAACCCAACGATCCAATTTTAATAACATCTTAACTCGTCAAATTCGAAATTTTAAGAGACAAAACCGTGTTTTTTTTTACTTATTAGGATTTTATATAATCCACGTTCCATTATAATTTTAAATTTATGAAACTTGAGTTAAGAAGCATTTAAATTAGTCCGACATAACTTTTGTCTTAATTTTACCGTTCCCAATGACGATGATTTAATTGACTGAAATCCGCTAGGGCAGCGATAGATTTAAGGTATTTGGCTAATTTTAAGAGCTCTTGATCAGAATCCTTGTTTAAATGAGCTTTCTTATAGGGTCTAATCTGTAATTAATGGGGGTTATTAGTTGTAAATTTAAACTATAGTAAGTTTACCTTCAATCCGTTTTGAGGATTCATCAGAAAATTTCTTCGAAGATCGTCAAACATAATCGTATTTTTTGAACTATAATTTTCATATTTTCCCCAAATAACACCTAATGGCTTTACCTAAAAAGAACGTTAGGTATTTTACAATTTATATTCAGTTACTAAAAATCTTATTGCTTACTTCGACTAATCCATATTTTGGAGTGTGAACATTTATCATCGCGGTGCTATCCAAATAGAAAGCAATTTTGAAATTTGGATTAGATGTCACTCCTAATTCCCTCATTTTCACTTCAATCCATTTCATGCCTGTTGCAGCTATAATATCAACTTTCTTTAACATTGAAATGACTAAATCGACATATTAATATTATTTACACCAAATCACAATGTCATAGTCTTCATAAGCTGATGTAAGGAATTCGTGAAGATAAGGTCGCATTAATTCTCTCGCATTGTGAGCAGTAGAACAGTGGTCTATAAAAATTTGGAAACATTCAGTTACTGCAATATCATGCGAATGCTAAATCTCACACCTAAAAAGGCCAATTATATGAATACCAAATAAAGTATAATCAATATCCAGAACAAGAAGTTTCTTCCCGACACGAATTTCGCTTAATATATTTATTTTGTAGTCTTTTATCCTTTTATCAATTTTTGCCAAAAACTCTTCCCTATTTTCTGTTTGAATTTCTTCTTCATCCATATCAAAATCGTCTATAATTTCGGGATGAGCTTGTGGTTGAGTTATCATTTCTTTTATATCTTCCTCCAAACTGCCCATCATTAAGATTTTTGTTCCCGATTTAATATTTAGACTTCCAAGTTGAGCATCGTCAGGGGCTGGTTTACCTATAAAATCAATTGGTTCAACTTAAATTTTTTAAGATTTATTATTCAAATGTTGGATTACCTTTGACTTTTAATCCTAATAATTTTTGTCTATGAGCTAAAACTCCTGTTTCACGTTGTATTCCAAGTTTTAGATCTAATACTGTTTCTGCATTTGTTAAATCGCCTATTTTATATTCCTTACCTCCCCATTTAATTAATAAATATTCCACAATTGGGTTGGAATTGGAATCACACATATTTAAAAAAATGCGAAATATCAGACAATTTAATATACTAATCTAATAAAATATATAACAAAGACGCAACTAAAAACACTATTGACATTTATCATGGAACTTCAAATTATATTTTACCGAATAATTATTATGGATTCTCGAGTGAACGGCTCAGACCTTCATCATGATCTATGAACGACTTTTAACTGAACCGTTTAATAATTAATTATTTAAAATTATATAACTGTATGAGAATTTTAATTATAAAAACTTTTATTTATGCACAATAAATTGTATTTATTATTTTATTATTTAAATTTAAAACAATTTGTTAAAATTTTAAAACAACAAGAAGAAAAAAAAACTTATTTGATGATCGGTTCACTTGATCTGAGTCTGACTCGAGTTCATTAAAATGTTTTTGGAAAGGATGTTGGTGGCACTGGCCACACATTTACAAGGCATTTATGCAAACTATTGTATTAGGTAAATTACAATTAATTACAGAATTAGTGTTTTCAATAATTTTATTATAATGGCTGCATCAAATCATTTGAGAGTTGCCGGTAACGATTATATTGGCGAAGTTGATAACAGCGATGTAAGTTTAAATTTCTCCACTGCTCCACGCTTTGGAAAATTAAAAACGCCTTTAATAAAAAAGAATAAACTATAATAATGTATTTATTGGTTTTAGGATACTATGATTAAACTAAAAAAATTGTCTCGATTAAATGGTGAAGTTAACAGAATGAATGAAGATGAATTAATCAAACTACTAGAGGCACATCATTTAGATACGAAGTAGGGCCTACATGTGACTATTCATTTTCTCACTTTACAAGAATGCAATGTTAAGAGTGATTGCTAATATTTTCTATCATTGCATTTGTTTAGGGGTACGAAAGATGTAAAAAGAAAACGTATGAAAGATTTTTATAGAAGACAGAAATTGGCTTCTAAGATTAGTTCTACTCCTATTTCTTACGATTACTTATGCGTAATGGATTTTGAAGCAACTTGTGAAGAAAGAAATCCTGAAAATTATCAACACGAAATTATCGAATTTCCCGCAATTTTATTATGCTCGCATTCACATAATATTGTTAGTGAATTTCATCGATTTTGCAAACCTGTGAAAAATCCGAAATTAACTTCATTTTGCCAGAAGTTAACAGGAATTAGCCAGGTAGAATACGATACTTAATATTAATTTATTTTACCCTAAAGTACTAATACAATTATTTTTAATTGCTGTTTTTTCTTCTAAATGTAGAATGTTGTGGATTCAGCAGATGAATTTCCAAAAGTAATGGATGATTTCCTTCTGTGGTTAAAAAATTTAAATTTGGGCACTCAATATAAGTTTGCTGTTGTTACTGATAGGCAATATTCTGCATGCATAATAATTATTGTTATTGCATTGACTTTTTCCTGATATTTTTTGCATTTATTTAGCCCGTGGGATATGGGTCGTTTTTTAAGCTATCAATGTGAAATTAGTGGTATCCCATTTCCAAAATTTGGAAAAAAGTGGATCAATATTTGTAAAATATTTAGCAACTTCTATGATGTTCGAAGAGTATGTATTTTATTCTGATTTTTTTAATGAGTTTTGTTTTATTAACAAAGAATTAAATTTTGATTAGATGTCTTTGGTTCATATGTTAGAACAATTAGGTATGAGTTTTGAAGGGCGACAACATTGTGGATTACATGATGCTAGAAATATTACGCGTATAGCTATTCAATTGATGAAAGATGGGGCTCACCTTAAAATAAATGAATGGTTACAAGATAGGTAAGACTCTGATAATTATTGTTAAATATAGAAATAAATTATGCAATAAAATTTAAATTTTTATTGAAATTCAAAATTATTAGCAGACATGCTTAAAGTTTAATTAGTTTATCATTTTTCAATATTAAAAATTATTAATAATTATGGAATTTTTTAGAAGTCATTTTGGAATACAAAATTCATCAGAAAAATACAGATCCAACAATAGGCATGAAAGCAACGATAAATCTAAATTGAAAAAAGTAACGGTCCCTGAAAATAATAATAAATCAAACTCCCTGGTATTAGTGAGTGATCAAGATTTAGGAGCGGATCCACAAGTTACTTATGAAGACCTAGAAAACTTAGTGGCATTTCGAAAATTTAAGAAAATCAATGTTTGATAACGTTAACTAATCTTTTTGAGCCATAATCATTTTGTACTATAGTTATTTCGTTATTAATCAACAATTTGCCTTGCCAATATTTTAATCTCTAGAGGAAAAAATAAATAGCAAATGTAAATATTATATAATATTAAAAAGTTAGCTATTTATTTGTCACTGTTTTTGTACACCTATTTTCTAATAAATTAAATAAACGATATTTTTTAAATTTTTATCATTTTATTTTATTTGAAGTGCACCAATGATCACATAACGGCAATTGGTCCGCACTAATATGCTCCTGGACGTTTGGGTCATAACAATTGAGCTAACTTGTGAATGCAGCACGTCTGCATTGCTAATGAACCAGTTGTCGTGACGCACCTGTCGTCCCAATATGTTAGCGGTTGGTATCGATATCACAATCGATATTGATAAACATCGCTTTATTTCGATGTTGAAAAAGTCGGTTTACGGTCGTCGGTGTGTTGATGGTCATTATAATTGTGATTTAAAACATTCAAAGCGTTTTCAAAGTAAAATAAATCCATTACCCGTTAGAAGATCACGTTTAGAAGCGATTACAAACTATTTACTGGAATTATTAAGAAACGCTTTTGAAAGATTGGCGAACCTTCTGTTTCGGAGGATCCCAGAATCAATATCGAAATTTAAGATGGCGGATGTTGACGTAAACGAACCTTTGCCAACAGACAACATCATGAAGTCCGACAAATTTATGTGCGGCGTTGTTGAAGGTAAAAACAAATATTTTTAAAATTTTATCGTTATTTATTTTTCAATTGTTTTATAATAACACTACATTAAATTGCTTCTCGAGTTCCGAATTTTGTGGCACCGCCATAATCGAGTTTTTATCTGGCGCCCATGTTTGTTTACATGTACATGTAGGCTACTACAGTACTTGTCGATCTCGATAAAATTTATTTCGTGATTAAGTTTACATGTAGGCTACAGTATTATATTTATGTACATTAATGAATATTTTATAATTTTTATCGAATCTTTAGCTGGCATGTTATTTATTTTGCCTAGCTAGAACATTTGCGTTTTTGTTCTATTTTTTTTTTATTAAATATAACCAATTGCCGCTTTCTATTTTTTATCGGTGGATCAAGGATGGATCAACCACTCCTTGGATCAACCCTTCATTTTTGCGAGAACCCCACCAAGATCCAAAAATTACTTCTGTAAAAAAAAAAATAGGAAAGTTATTTTCGAAAAATTGATTAACGAACGTGCACGAACTCTTTTACAAAGTAATGGAGGATAATCGTCCGAATTTATTTTTAAAATTTATGTACATGTAGGTAGCCAAAATGAAAAAAAAAAAAAAAAATCCATTACAATATACTGTACTGTACGTAATATGCAGACCCTGCATACTGTAATAATATTTCCAAACCGTACTGTAGTGTTATCGAAGTTTGACATTTTTCGAAGCCGTCGAAAAACTATTTTTTTTTGTTGAAAAGTAGGGTCCTTGCGCGTTCATTTTGGTTATTTTAATTTTGCTAAAAGCGGTTTTCGAAAATGTTTTGCATAAAGTAAGGTTATAATGTTGTTCATTTGGGAATTAAAAATAAACTTCAATGATTTTTGGTAAATTTACAGGTTTTTATGGTAGGCCCTGGTCACCGGATCAACGAAAAGATCTTTTTCAAAAGTAATATATTTTTTTTTTACATTTTCTAACGAATTCTGATCAGAACTAGTTCTAATTTATATGATTTAATTTGTTAAAGAATGAACAATTTTGGTGTCGGAATGTATCTGTACGCTCCGAAAGATGATGCTAAGCATCGAGCTTACTGGAGAGATTTATACTCGGTTGAGGAAGCTGGTAAACTTAATATAATTATCATGACAAAATTACAATAAGTATATATTTTTTATGTATATAATTCAGATCAATTGTCAAGTTTAATTTCGCACGCCAAAGCGAATAATGTAACGTTTTACTACGCTTTATCTCCGGGTTTGGACATTACGTACTCGAACGCCAAAGAAGTGGCATTTCTTAAACGAAAACTTGAACAGGTTGTGCAATTCGGATGTACCGCTTTTGCTTTGTTATTTGACGACATCGAACCAGATATGTGTGAAGCCGATAAAGAAGTTTTCCAGTCATTCGCACACGCGCAAGTTTCCATCACGAATGAAGTTTATCAACATTTAAATCAGCCGAAGTTTTTGTTTTGTCCAACCGAATATTGCGGCACGCGCGCTATTCCAAGTGTGCAAAATTCCGAATACTTGTGCACCATAGGGAATAAATTATTGCCAGAAATTGATATAATGTGGACAGGTAAGCACGTTTTACAAATATTAATTTATTTATCCTTTTTTAAAAAAAAAAATATTTCTTTGGGTTTAGGTTCCAAAGTTATAACTAAAGTGATAACTGTTCAGTCAATAAATCAACTTACTCAGGTTTTACGAAGACCACCGGTTATTTGGGATAATCTACACGCAAACGACTACGATCAGAAAAGATTGTTTTTAGGACCCTTTACAGGTCGTTCTCCTGATCTAATTCCTCATTTACGTGGTCTTTTTACCAATCCCAATTGCGAATTCGAGGCCAATTTCATTCCTATTCATACATTGGCTCAATGGAGTCACAGTAGTGTGGATGGAAAACGGGATTTATCATTAAGTAAACTAATTTTATTTTTAATTTCGTGTTGGGTTAAGTATAAGACGCTTTTTGTGAAAATTAATGCTGTACTTTAATAAAATTTAAATACAGTATTTTAAAATTTATGGTATGGAATACAGTAGCGTACAAAATGTAAATTTTTACTTGCTTTGAATTACCATAGTTATCGATAAATTAGTCCATATTATCAAATAAAAAAATGTTTTACAAAAAAATATATTTTTTAAAAATGAATTTAAAAGGCGTCTTATATTTAACCAAGTTCGGTAAGCTGCATGACAACTTGTGTGTGATAGTTAAAAGTTGTGTTTGATTTATATCAGATGATACGATTAGTTCGGATATTCGATTGGAAACTGAATGTGACAATGGAACGATCGATGATATCTCATCTCAAATAAATACATCTAGTTACCATCCTAAAGTGGCGCTCAAGGTGGCCATCAACGATTGGTTACCGGAATTTTACCGTAACAATAAAGTGTTAACGAAATTTCCAAGTGTAGTGGATGTAGTCATACCAACAGTCAACACTTGCATCAGTGTCACGGCTACAACCACAACAACAATTGCCAGTTCTAGTTTAAATTCGGTCATCACTTTGCCATCTATTCCTCTTAAGACTATTCCAGGCGTTGAGCTTTTACCAGAATTGGCAGATTCTGCGAATTTCCAACCTCAGATGAACCCGGTGATGAATTCGTTGATTTCTCCGGCGGAGTCTGTCGAAATGATGGATTGTGTGCCCAGTCCGGGTTCTTCACCACCAAACAATATTGCGACTGATCTTATGCGGCAGAAGTTTCAAGTTGATATCGAGCCCCAAAATGTAGTTACCGGTGAACAAAACTCGTATAGTATGATAACGGACTCTTTGGACAATACTGAATTAAAATATCGATCTAAAGATATTGGTAAACTAACGGTGAACGATCTCGCGCTATTAGTTGACTTATTTTATTTGCCATTTGAACACGGCAGTCAAGGATTATTAATAATGCAAGAATTTAATTGGTTAAAGAATAACGCGAATCTAGTAATGAATACAAAAAGAGGAAAATCTTTACCCCTAATTGAGGTAATTTTTATTTATATATTTTTTTATTATTTAAATAAATTATTTTGTGGTGTTATTGATTTATAGGAACAAGAATGGCATGATAGAGCTGATAATTTCAACCGAATTTATCAAAAAGTGTGTCTAATGACCGATCGAATTCAAATGTGCTCTAATCGAGTACTTGTTCATGAATTCTATCCCTATTTTTGGGATATGCGAGGAGTAATCTCTTTATTGAATTCTTTTGTCAAATGGCTGGGTAAGCAAAAAATTTTAATTGTTTGTACAGCGTGCGAAAATGCATAGTTTGCGTTTAGATCAGTCTAAATTCATTCTAAATCGTAGCATTATCGAATTATTTTTTTATAATTCATTTTTAGTAATTGTTGATTTTATTCCATAATAATTATTCTGATAAGCATTTCGTTTTCAGTATAGCTTTTATTGCTGCCTTAGGTTTGAATGGGCGCTCGTTGCAAATAAACAGAACGCATTTTTTTATAACTTTTTTAATTTTCCAGGTTTTATTTTCTATTTAGATTTGAAACGATGAGAGACCACCTGCGTTTGCGGAAATGCTTTATTATTAGCAATATTAGTCATTTTTTGTTAATAAAATATTGAGTTGTTCTAATGTTGAACGTAAGTTCCAAATTATGACTGATATTGTTGATGATTATGTGCGTATTATGCGAGATGCGAATGCTAAGTAGGGGTTTACTGGCGATTTAGGGCTTGCAACTTTGCGAGATTATCACATCGCATGAAAAAAAATCGATTTCTATTTAAGAAATCTTGTATGTTTGAACTATAACACTTGTAAATAGTTTGTTAAAGGGTCGATTTTTTAAATACAATTTTAAATGGATTCGCCGTTGAATTGTATAAAGGTTTTAGCGAGCGATGGTCTGAAAACGAAATGCGGGATCTTTAAAATCATTATAAATTTTGGTATTAACATTTGGAATGGATTTAGGTTTATCTAAAGTGGCGCAGCTCGGTCGTTCTGCTGAAATAGGAAATAAGCGCATTTTTTTTTTTTTTACAATTGAACAATATGTGTGAAGCTTTAAAATAATATTGTTTGCCACTTAAAAAGTTAAGTTCACAAACAAAACAAAAAAATTTTAAATTTTAAAAATAATTAATCATTAGCAAAAATAAGCTCAGGAAATATTTAAGCCTATGTAGATTTATTTAACATTAATATTATTGCGCTTTTTCTCAAAAGAACTCTTTATTTTCTTAAATGTGACTTTTAAGTGAAAAGTATTTTATTGAACGCTTATCTCACATATAAAGAGAAAATAAAGGGTTTTTAAGCGTTGCGCTTATATTTGCATGAATTTTTTTCTCGAACATTAGAGCAAAATGCTTATTCCTCCAATTTACAGATAAATTGCAGTTATTAATGAATTATTTTTTTATTTCCTCGATTTCAGCTCTTGGACATGTGCCGCAGACTGTCGCCTCCTACGTTCAAGGATCTTATTCGTGTAGGCATTGAACTCGCCAAAATTCTTGGTGTCTTTATTTTCTGCTATTTTTTTCCTTATCTTTAATTTCTACTGTTTGTCTCTTTAGAACATTTTACAAATGCGCACTTTTTGCTAATCATATCTATATGATAGAAAGAAAAAAAAAAATTGCAAAACGAGATTTTCCTTGTTTTTTTTTTTTTCGTGATATATTTATGATTCGCAGAAAGATTTAATTTTAGAAATGGGCTGCTTATGACAATAAATGCAATCAATAACTGTTAAGAAAAGAACAGTTCCAAGTCTTTAAAAACAAAGCATACAAATTTAGATGAAGGCTAATTTTAGTGATTGTTTTTAAAATGATTTAAACTTGTAAGGATTATTATACGCCTCATTCAATCTATTGTATGGCCTACTCTTGGTGTGATTTGGTTTTACATACTGAAAAATACTAACCGAAATTACGTGTCCATCAACAATTTTCTTTTCTCTGGTATTGGCCTTTTTTACTACATTTATCAGCAACTTTACATTTAAATGATTTTGGTGTAATAATGCACATTATTTAATAGCAGCGAGATGGAATTCAATTTGACGAGATATTTTAAAATGGTATTATTAAAGAACTACGTACTTGGAGATTGGTTTTAAAATAATTGAAGATCATAATATTTTGTGATATGTTAGCACCAGTTAAAACAATTTTTTCTTGCAGTTATTGGTTGATACGCGCTGCGTTTTATTATATTTTTACTAGCTTATATAATTTAGCAGTCGCGTTTGTGCAATCATAGAAATTTGCAGCCCATGTTAGCGGCGTTTTGTTTCTTGTTGTAATTCATTTTGCGAAAGAAAACTGAAGAGGAATTTATTTAATATCAGGGTTTTCTAATGGATGGAAAGAAGCTTTCATGAGTGGAGAGCAAGAACCGTGGGTGTTCCGGGGCGGTCTAACTGCCGAATTGCAGGTAAAACAGCAGAATCGCTTGCGGCTTTTGCAGGTAATGATGCATTCGCATTGCGCCATTACCACAGCGTTTCTTGTATTTTAGCATCTGATTGTCAATCATCAACAAGAGCTTTTATTGTTTCAGGCGTACGCACGCGACATTCACAGCGTTGATGCTTGAGCATCACGTGCGTCATCGCCTTAGCGCGTTTCTTAAATTTTACTGTAGCATCTAAAAGAATGGAATTTTTTTTCAGAGATTTTTTTTAATAATGTTTAAGCTTAACGCGCGCCATTCGATAACTTTATTTGGTTTTAATATTTTATTATCTTTGCTTTAGCGGTTATTACCAATGGACAATGTCAACGATTTATATGTTTGGCAAACGCCAACAGTACCAGTTTCTATCACCTATACTATACGACCATACGATTCTAAAGATAAAGTAAAGTTGAAGCTATCTAATTGAATACAGTTTGTTAATTTTTGGTTTGCAGAGTGTTTTATATAATTACTGCAGTAAAGCAGATAATTTTGATGTTACTACAAAAGAGGTGTACTCAGATATTGCAGGCGATAGGTTGTTTTAATGCAGTTTGCGCTTGCGGCGAGTACTAAAATTATTTCCTTCAGTTTAATAGGCGGATATCTTCATTTAAGCCCTGAGTTTGGCTTCGTCGTTGAAGAAAATGATTTCTTGTGCGGCTTTGCATTTGCAGCTCTTGATGCCAAACAATTTCAGAATCGGATGGAAACTGTTTACATGCCGGAACTTTGTTTAAAATATCCTGAAAATAAAAGTGATGTCCAAGGAATGACGACTCAATTAGAGGCGAGCCAATTGCATTTGTATTTTTACTGTACAACTTATTAAAATAATTCACCCTCTAAATTGCAGGTAATCGTTTCCAGTTTTCATCAATATAAAGCTCGCGTTCCAGATGAAGTTCACAAACATTTTCCATCTCTTATCAAAGTCGTTATTTTGCCAACTGTAAGCGATTCCAGTATAGTAAAGAAGTTAGTTTCATGTGTACTCGCCGCCTTAAAAGCAAACGGTAATTATAGTAGATCATTTCTTTAAATACCATTTTTTAAAAATGCTATTTTTTTTGTTGATGTAGGATCTTTTGGTGTATGTTGGGAAGTAGAACCTGGTGACCTGCAGACCACCGATTTATGTACTAAATTAGGATTCTTGGAAATTAATCAGACGGATAAATGTAATGGAAGTATGCTCTATTATGGAAAAGCTTTTTAAAGTTTGCTTTTCAAATATAATTTTTATAAGTACATTATAATAATTTTATTGTACATACACGCATTTTGGTTGCAGTATGTAATTTTTCTTTTACAAAGTTAAATATGAAATTTGTCACAATGTGACTTGACTTATTTATAATGCAACTTTATCACGAAATACGGCATTGTGGTTTATTATACATGGCATTCATTCTTTTAATGCTGATAAACTTTTAAATTTGTATATAAATTAAGAGTACATAACAATAAAAAAATGTAATTGTAACGGCTATGTCATTGATTTAATTTTGCAAAGAATTCCATCTAATTTGTCTGCTGGAATAATTAAAACTTGATGAAAAGGTGCCATTCCCTCATCATCAGCGTCCCATTCGTCTTGGAGACCCGAATCAGCTTCCCCACTTATCGAATATTCAAAAAATGTTAAAGCATCCTAAAAGTTTAAAAATAATTATTGTCATGGTATTACAAATTATTAGAATTTTATGAATACTTCTTTGAATAACTCTTCTTCTGATTTTGTGTATACAGTGGTTTCAACAGTATCATGCTGAGTAGTAGTTTTTAATTTGTATACTTTGCAAATCATCATTATGTAATCAAAATTGAAACATTTATTTCGTTTAGTGGCGTTTGCAACATCCTTTCTAAATTCAAATCTTGTTACAGTATCTCTAAAACAAAATGTTACAAAAATTATATTTACATAAGGCTTTCCAGCGCTGGACCCGCTATTTTTGCTGGAATATTTACGAATCTTTCGTTTATGAGAAAACCAACATGGTTTTTTTCAGATTTGTTTCTTTGCAACAAGTTTTCAATAAACTTCTTGCTGTCCAAGGATCCATGATTAGTGCAGAGATCTAAAATTAGTTTTTTAATCTGTTGAATACACGGCAATTCCTACAACATTGTTTATTATAGAATCGCTCGCCAAATTGAAAACTTTAAAGATCTTCTTACCTGTCTTTCTGTTATATTGATAACAGTAGTTAATCCAAATGTAACGTCCTCATCATCGTCATCAGTATCTTCAGGAATTTCACTTTGCTATAACCATAGGTTAAAATTAATAGGTAGTAGCCTAAACGAAATTCAAGCACTAATAAATTTATTTCCACTTACTTTTATTACATTTCCCACGTAATTTTGTTGAATAATTAAATCAGCTAACGCAGATAAATCCACATGAGCTTTTAAAAATAACTGCAGCGAATTTGGAAAAAATTAAAAATAAAGCGGTTGAAAAAAAATGAAAAGATAAAGAAAAAAAAATCAATATTGTTTACCTGGTGCAATAAACGCTTTATGCCATCAAAGTCGCCCGCATTTGGTTCGTGAGCTTCAAATTCAACTTCAATAACCTATTAAAACAGTAATTCGTACATTAATTATTATTAAAAAGCCTGTACAATGTGGGCGAGAAAAAAAGGTATCACTGCAGCAGCCTACAACTACCATACGCGTTGCTATCGAATATAATATTTCAGTAAAAAAATTATAATTATCTCGCCTCATTCACTTCTTCGTCTTCATCCATCACTTCTTCATTTTCACTACCACTTTCATCGGAACTCTCATTTTCTTCATAATCAATTTTTTCACAATTTCCACGCTTCTTTTTGGGGGCTGCCATTTTTTTGGAATCGCAATTTATTATACGAAGCCCGATAAAGACCATTGGGACATTTAAAAAATAATTTACAATTATTTTATACAAATGAGAGCTGTATTGAGTATATAGAGTTATATTTAAAAGTGTATTTAATTATGTTGTTAATTTCTATTTCTGACAAATAATTTCCGGAGTTTTTTTTCAATAATTTTAAAGCCTGCGCAATTCCCAGCTTTCGTAATATTTGTGTTTATTGAATTGCTATAGTATACAGTAGTATGAAATCTCCAAAACCACTTTTACCATATGAAGTTACTACAAAGAGGCACACGGTGAAGGGGGGTCACTAGAAGAGGTTCAGTATTATTACTTTGCCGTGAGCCTCTTTGTAGTGACTTCATATGAAAAAAGAGGTTTTGCAGACTTTGGAGATTTCGAAGTGATCCCGTGTTTATTATTAAAAAATGGCGCACGGAAAAACACGTGTAGCGAGAAAATCAACGAAATCAAATGCTAAAGGAAAAAAATGGATAAAAGGACAAAGTAGTAGCTCTAATCCAAGTGCAAATAAATACAGAGAAGCAGCTAAAAAAGGATATTTTGTTTCAAATGCAGGTAAATTTAATTAGGGAGTATAAACTCTACGGGTGGCTTAGCTACGATTTGTTCGCATTCTTAGAAGTAGACTGCCATCGCTCATGTTCTTTAAAAATATTATAGAATAAAATGCATAGTTTCAAAGTTTTGTTATCTCATATAATTTACTGTACTATGTAGAAAAAGCCATATTTCAAATAATATATTTTGTTATCTAATTGTGCGAGTTAAAATAGATCGTAGCTACAGTAGCCGCCTGTTTTTCAGCTTGAGTAGCTTAAAATTTAGGTTAAAGTTTAATTTTAATTATTATAATATTATTCAGATGCAGATAAGAAATCAACTTTAACTGCTGATGCACTTTTAAAACATGATGCTCAACTTCAAAATGAAGATGAGTTGTGCTATTATTCACAAGCTTTATCCATAGCTGATGACTTGGAAAATGCGGAAATCAAAACATTTGCTTCGAATTGGACAACATGCACGAATCCGTCATTTGAAAGGTTTTAAATTTATTTAGTGTTTTTCTAAAAAATTGTGATTATTTTTATATGACGATATTTTTCCCAAATAGTTTTTTGAAAAATTGGAAACCTCATCTGGCTTCTCATAAGGATCGTTTAGCTATTTTAGCTGCGGTAACTGATGTTATCAAGCAAAATAATGGCAAAACAACTGAAACTGAATATTTTGCGGCTTTGGTAATTTTATTTATATTTTAAGTTGTTGAATTAATTACAGCAATTGTAATGTTTTCTAGATTACTACCCTTGGAGTTTTGGAAGATCCTGTACTTCTATCAGCGGGAGTTACAATTCTTAGCATGGTTATAAAAAAGTAATATACAAAGGTTATAGCATCCATTATTCTATTTTTTATTAATTTACAACCATTACAATTTCAGAGTTCCATCTTCTGTTTTAAAAGTTAAATTTTCAGAATCTACTAAATTATTTCAAGATTTGATCGATTTGAATATTGATGGGCAAAATCCAAAACTTCTTCGCGGCGTATGTTTTAATTTTTATCTATTATTAATTTTTATTCCAAAAAACTAATTTAAATGTATTCAATTTAGTTAATCGGTTGCTTGTCGGTTGTTCTTCGAGCCCAAGAAGTTTCTGTTTGGAAACATTCATCGACTACTCAAACTTATTTGAAAATTCTATCTCTTTCTGTTCATCCGAAACCACGGGTTTGTTTATTAAAATTACTTTTTTATTCAGTTTATAGGCAATTGTTTTATCTGCAGGTGAGGAAAGCTGCGCAGCATGCTGTGGACACTATTTTAAGAGGATCTTGTTTCATGCTAAGTAATAGCCGACCATTATGTCATCCTGCCACGTTACACACAGCGGAATTTTGCATTCATCAATTACATTCGGCTGGTATAAACTAATATGTGATTTCTTTCATGTCAATCGGCTTAAATAATAATTTCAGGTTCCGTTGCATCGCCTACGGTGTTGCATATCTTCAGTTTGCTTAAAAGTGTATTGGCTTTATTTTCTATTGATTATATTAAATCTACCTGTGAAGCGATTTTTCGTTGCAGATTGAGTGCAAACAACGTGGTAAATATTTTCTCGAAAATCTTTACAATTTTTATTATCGTTGTATTTTTACTGACACATGTATATCTTAATGTAGTTGGTTAATACATGGTCCCTTCAAGTTCTACACGGATTATTTGTTAGTAGACCTAATAAAGAAAATTTGCCATCAGAATTAAATGCTGAGATGATCATTGTAAGTTAGAGAAATGTATAGTTTGATGGCTTGCGTAATTAATGTATGATTTTATTTTGTAAGATTTTGCACGATTATCAGCCTTCAATTAAAGATTCTAAGCAGTTAATATCTTGGATAACTGTTTTAAAAGAAGCTCTTCTTAATTTACTAAGGTGTGTACTACTTGAATTGTCATTTATTGTTTGTGCCTATATAATTTTTTTTTGTGGGTTGTTTAGATGGAATGGAAGGTTATGTCTAGAACATATGGTTAAATTTTTTTCAACAATTACTCGATTATGGGCGTCACCTAAAAGTGAAATAAGAACAGCAGTCACAGCAACATTAAAAGTGCATTGTTGTTTTTAATAGAAAATTCATTTAATATCTCCATTTAAAAAATATTTTTTAGGCGTTATTGTATTCATTTGAAAATTCTATCGTGAATGAAATAGAAAATGATTTTTTATTAAATCATGAGGATATGTCTGTAGAAGTAAAGAAATTGTTTGAAAGTGTAGAGAGCTGTCTAACGTACCAGTTCCTTGATGTTTGGGGAAGCGTTTTTCAAGTTTTGTCTGTGTTTTATGAGGTACACGTATTTATTCTTTAAAATAGGTGTTTTTGACAATTAATACTATTTTGTTATTAAGGTTTTTGGAAAAATAGGAAAAGCGTTTATGGGAAAATGTTTAAAATCGCTGGCTCAATTACGTAATAGTGCAAGCTCTGTATACTCGAATGAAATAGACTGTGTTATTGGTCAAGCAGTTAAGTCGTGTGGTCCTAAATTGGTATTACATGAAATACCTTTAAATTTAGAGCATGAAAGGTTAGTATTTTAATAATGCATTGAAATTTTAAGTTTTAAAGTTATTTATATACTTAGGCCTAATTTGGAGCAAAGTTGGCTAATTTTGGTGTTAAGAGATAATATTCAAGAAACCGAATTATGTTTTTTCAACGAATATTTTTTGCCTCTCATTAAAAAGTTTACTCAAAAAGGTATTTAGAATCCTATCTAACTTTGATTTTGTAATATCAATTTTGTGTTTTTTTAGAATCATATTATCAAAGTCTGTCTACTGATAATAATGCTTTGGTGAAAACTTACCAACTTCTAGTCGCTCAATTATGGTCCTTACTCCCTGGATTTTGTAATTTACCAACTGATTTGACTAAAGTATAATTGATGTTAAATTTTTAAAAGAATAATTATTCTAAAACATTTTTGTTAGTCTTTTAAATTAATTGCCAAAGTTTTGGGTGATGTACTAAAAGATGGATATGCCGACTATAAGTTGCATATTTTGACAGCAATAAGACTTTTAATAAGCAAAAATTTAAATAACGGTATTATTGCTTTAATAATTATTTTTATTTATGTAAATGCAATTATTTTTTTCCTTTTTAGATGAAAATAAAACTGAGATGTCTAAGTTTGCCAAGAATTTTTTGCCGATTTTATTTGCATTGTATTCAAAACCACCATCAAGCACAGAAAAACATCCAGAAAATTTTCGCACTGCTGTTTTTGATACAATTAAAACTTATTTAGACATAACAGATCGAGAGGTAATATGTTTACATTTTAAAATGATATATTTAATGAAATAATAACATTGCATTTATTGTAGCGTTGTAAGACGTTTTTTCAAGATGGATTAAACTTTCTAACAAATCCTGACATAGAAGTTTATAGAATGTAGTGACAATTTATAATTAAAGCTTCTACTGGTATTGTTTAAAATAATTTTTTTTATTTAGAAATGCTGTTCTGGACATAACGAGGGTTTTATTACCTCACTTGCCAAAAGAATCAGTGGAAGAGTTATATATCTTCTGTGTTCCTCTTCTGAAGGTAAACAATTTAATTATTATCGTGGATTGATTATTATAACACGCTTATTGTCAGTCTGAAAATCGCACAACTCAAAAGAAGGCTTACAGAATACTTGAGGAAATTTGTATTGGAAAAAGTGATGCCCTTGTGGAATTTGTAAAATTAAAATTGGAACCTTTGAAGAACATTTTGGCTAATTCGTTATCGAGTACATCACCTTCTGCGAAAGCTGTAAAAATTAATCGCATTTTTATGTTGTTGCATTAATTAACCATTTTAACAATTTTAGCCACGGTTACGCTGTTTAAATTACATTGTTTTGCAATTACAAGAAGATGACAAAACGTTTCTGTTCTCAATTATTCCTGAAGTACTAAATATTTTGAAAATTTATTTGTCAGAAAATTGTAATTTTTTTAATTAGGTAATATCTTGTGCAAAAGAGAGCGCAAGTAAAGTTCGCCTGGCTGCAATAAATATTCTTATTAATATTGGGGAGAAGTTTATAAAGTTTGGTGGAAAAAATGAACAAGGTTTATTCGTGATTAATCCTAACTGTTTTTTGAATCCATTTTTAATTTTTCCATTGCTTTTAAGATATTATTAAGGATTACATTGACGTTTTGCTTGCGGGTTTAGCTGGTTCTTCTCATCTTATTTGTGCAACTATTGCAGCAATATCTCATTTACTTCATCATTTTCGGGGTAAATATAAAATTAATAAAATGTTTTATGTTATTGAAAGTTTTTTTTTTTTTAGAAAAAATTTCAAATACTGTGCTTAATACTTTATTTAAAAGCTTAATATTATTGGGAAAGTTAAAAACTAGAATTGTTATTGGTGAAGTGTTAGATTTTATCAAAACTATAATTTCAAGTTTTGATGATATTGTTGTTGCTTCCATTATTGTTAAAATATTTGACATAGTAAAAAATTTGAGCAAAGATTGCAAATTGCACTTTAGAATGAAAATTAGAAGAGTGGTGCAACGTTTAATAAGAAAATTGGGGTAATTAATCTTTTCATTAATTATTATTTAAGTGCATATTTTAATTACAGTATTACTTTTTATAGATTGGAAATGGTGCAAGGACTTATTCCAGAATCTTATCAAAAATTATTATCTTATATCCGTAAACAAGAAATACGAGATAAAAAATCTAAGGCTGAATCTGGATTTAGTGAAGAAGTAAAGGAAAAGAAATTCAGCAAATCTCAATCGTAAAATTATTTTTCTTTTTCATTTTTAATTGTTTAGCTAATGGCCAATATTTTATAGAATTGAAGAACTGTTGCAAGATTCTGATAGCGATGATGATGAAGAAGACGATAAAAAATCTTCAAAGGTAATCCAAAAACAATCGACGGCAACGTGGATTCATGAAGAAGCGGAAACGGGAATTGTTGATTTTCTTGATCCTAGAGCTTCTAAAAATATCCTAGGTAACCATAGCATTTCTCTTAATTTAATGTAAAAATAGTTTTTAATGCTTTTAAAAAAATTATTTTTATAGCTACTAAACCGGATAAAAACCCACAAAAAATAAAACGAACAAAAGATATTAAATATACGGCTAATGGGCAAATGATTATTTTTGAAGATAAGGAAGACACTGGTAAAATTTTGTTTTGTTTTTATTACATTATTGATTCGTGATTTCTAACGACATTATTTCAGCAAGTTCAGATGCTCTCGATTTTATTGATGACCATAAGGTATTATAAACAGGCTTATAACTAATCATTTCGTTCAGGTTTCTAAGTTTATGTTTTAAATTCAGACTAATAAAAGGAAACGAAGCAAAGATGATGATGATGACGATTCAAAATCATTCAAAGACATAACTGGTTTAAAATTTAACGAATTAAAGAAAATTATTTATATTTAATCACAACGTTTACTATTTTTTAGAAACTTCAAGTGCTGATAAAAAAAATAAGAATACAGTTTCCATGAAGAAAAAACGGTTGTCTTATGGTGAAGAATATAAAGCAAAGGTGAAGCATTAAGACATAATTTTATAAATGATTAAGCACTAAATAATTTACGTTTCGTTGCACAATTATTGAATATTATAAAAATTGTTAATAGATGATAGTAGATATTTCCTGCTTATATTTGTTTAAAATTACGATTTCGCTACTAGTATGGATTTAATTAAGTTATAATTATGTATTTTAGAAAGCGGGAGGTGATATGAAGAGAAGAGGAAAACCGGATCCCTATGCTTATGTACCTTTAGAAATTCAATCATTAAATAAAAGGTATGTCTATAATTTCCTTTTTACTATATTTAAAGTCTTTTGTAAGAAATTATCTTTTACATTTTAATTATTAGAAAAAAGGCGAAGATGTCCGGAAAATTCAACTCAGTGGTGAGGTCGGCCCGGAAAGGGGCTAAATTAGGTAAACAAGGGAGGACGCACCGAAAACGTATGAAATTATAATTAAAGGTTATTATTAGAGAAATGTGATGAAATTGAATAAATTATTATTTGTTGCATTCCAGTTTTTATTTGTAATTCAGTTTTATTACACATATAATTGCTTTGGGTTATAATTGCATGCATTAATTTATTCTTGGCTACTGTTTATAAATGAAAAGTTAAATTTTATTGTCTTGGTTGACAAATTTATATACTGTATCTACAAACAAGCTAGAAATTCTTAAAATAGAAACTTTCTAGTGCTTTTCTGAAGAAATTTTTTTAGTAATTGAAAAATTAGTTTTATTAATTTAATATATTTTATTGCCTGTTTTTACTGGTGAATGCCATAGAATATAACAATATGGAAGCAATTTTAAGTTCCCAAAATTATTATTCTTTTAAAACAATGACCGCTCAATTATTTCCAAAAGCGAAACAAGGTAAAGTTTTGTATTGCACAGATATTCCAAAGTGACCGATTATCTAATGACATGCGATTAACCTAAAAAAAAATTTAATTCTATGGAAAATTGCAACTTCCTCAACTGTTTAGATTGCTGATTTGTTGGAGATAAAATTGTCATTCATTTGATTGCTTGGTTTTAAAATGTTTCAAGCCACACCTACGTAAAGAATTAAGCTATTTAATAAAGATACAGTCTTGTAAATCATTTAAAGTCGGTATAAAATTTTTTTAAAGTTTTTTAATCGTGAACAATTTACAGTTATTGATTTATATTAATTGATTTCTTCAGTTTAATTTAATCAAGCCGAGTATACTGTACTAAAATTCTTGTGTGAAAGTAGGAGGAGCCTAAAGTCACATTTCGTGAAGGTCAAAGTGTGACGTTTTGTCACATCTTTTATGTTTATGTCGTTGTTGTTCACCTTGTCGGCTGTTCAAGTTATTTAATCCTGTGAAAGGTTGGGTGTAAAGTTTCCATATTAAAATTTTTTGAAGCATAAGTACAGCGTATTCGAAAAGCTAAGAACATAAATTGTCATGGGAAGTCATAAAGCACAGGTAAATGAGCAAAATATTATCGTACTATTCAAATGTCACGTGTACTGTAGTCTGTGTTTCACGCAACTAACTTGTTATTTTAAGTTAAGTTTATTTTTGTTCCTGGTTCTTAAGTTGCCTAATTTGAAGTTAATTTAATAATCAATTAATAATAATATTATGCCACCAGTAACTGCATATATTGTTTCGAACCCGGAATTTCGTGATTGTTTTGACTGATAACAGAGATAGGCGCTCTATAGCCAAAATAATGCATGCATAAAAACTTTTATTCAACGTGTAACATTTTATTAATTTTCCATAAAGCTACGTTTTGTGCTCGTAAATGAAATATTTTGATTTTTTTTTTGACAGCAAAAATATGAATGAATTAACGACGTAATTCAGAATGATTAGACATGAAAATAAGTAATATGCAGTTTTGAAATAATTTGTTTTAAACGAATAAAGCATATAAAGTACATGTATAGAATGTTTTGAGATTTTATCAGAGATAATATTATTATGCTTTTTTTCGGATTTATTCAGTAAGTCATACAACAATAAGTGAAAGATCGTCAGATAATTTTGTAAGGTGCTGTACTAAATTTCAAGATTTTTTTTTTACAAGACTGTAAATAGTTGCAGCTGATATATAGTTACATTATGCATTTTCCTTTAAAACAATTATTGCAAGACTTTCATTCATAATTATCCTGTATTATTGGAAATTTGAAGTTACAAATCCATTTATCTCTGAATTTGTTAATATTTTAGAATGTTTAAAAGCTGTTTACCTTGAAATAATAATTGTTAAATAATAGTACCAGTTCATTTCAATCCACATCTAAAGTTATGAGAATAATTATTATGAAACTAAAAAAAAATGCTAAAGATTTTTAAAAACAGAATTAAGGATATTATTAATGAAATGTATTTTAAAGTTTACATTAATCTAGAGTAGGAATTTTCTTGGTAAAACTTAAGTTTATGAAACTTTTGATACTTATTATTTCAGATCGATAAAATAACGGCGGATCTCATTTTGAGCAATGACCAAATCAAAGAAGTTGGCAATAAGTTATTGGCAGAAATGAAGTTGGGCCTTAGAAAAGAAACTAATCCACAAGCCACAGTTAAAATGTTTCCAACATACGTGAGGAAGTTGCCAACTGGCCAAGGTAAACCGGAATTATTTGGGCAAATAATCAAATGTCCAGTGCGAGGTTATAATTTTAATTACCCGCAATAGCAGCGACTAATTACAGCTGAAACTTTACTAATGGGATCTTTTTAGTTGAATTCGTTAAGTTTTATTAAACAACTTTTATATTTTATTAATATTTAAACCTTGGGCAATAGTACCTTCGAACTCGCTGCCAGAATTCAGTACAGTTGTTTGAATTTTACAAGTGTCATTTTCATTTCCCCAGAAATGCTTTCATCATAAATAACAAGAAAAAAAAAGTCATTCCGATGTCAATAACTTTTCAGTTTTAGATTGAATAAGATAAAATTGATAAAAAATGAATGTGTCTAGCGGATCTATGGTCTTTTAAGGAAAAGTCGTTTATTGAAACCTTGAACTTTCGTTCTAATCAGTTTTGATTGAATTAAAATATTTAATTACGTTTTAGTTTATTTAATTCGTATATCCTAAAACGAATAATTGATTTATTGAACATAATATTAAGTCTTTAAACTTACATTACGGTACCCATTTATCTATCTAAAGTAGAGGTGCGATTTAAAAAAAATACACGTAAGCTTTCACAGTGCATTTATGATGGTACAAAATGAGTAATTCTCAATCACGAAAATGTGTTTGTAATCACGTGCACTCGCTTTCAAGTTGTTTTATCAGCATAAAGTTAATTGATTCAAGTGTTTGTTGTTGATTACATATTTGTTGCTGTCAGTTAAATTCAAAAATGTTTCAGGTATCTGAAGACACTTAACATTTTCATATTGCCTCCACAAATCAATTAGCTGTCCTAAAAACTTCCATCTTATGTTAGAATAGTGTAAAAAAAGATAAGCTTCTCGATCATCTATCGACGATAACAAAGCGAATTTCATAATAATTATGTTAGGTAATTAGTTTAGCAATGGACATCTTAACGGACTCGGGCAATTGCCTTTTAGAATCACTTTTTAATAATTATCGTAGCTAATAAAATAATTTATTTGTAAGCTATTCCATTATATTTTTATATATTATAAAGTGTGTTATTACTACCAAAATATTTATTAATTATAATTTTTTTTTATTAAATCTTATTTAGAGTGTGGCCGGTTTTTAGCTTTAGATTTGGGTGGGACCAATTTTAGAATTCTATTAATTGAATTAAATAAAGGAAAAGTTCACATGGATAGCAAAATTTATGCAGTTCCTCAAGAAATTATGTTGGGTAGTGGCGAAGAGGTAGATAAATTATTTATATATTATGAAATCTGCAAAATATTAATTATCTATTTTTTAGCTGTTTGATCACATTGCCAATTGTCTTAGTAGCTTTGTAAAAGAATATAATGTACATAGTGTTACGTTACCACTCGGATTCACTTTCTCATTTCCATGTAAACAATTTGGTCTTACAAAAGCTCAACTAGTATGTTGGACGAAAGGTTTTAATTGTAGCGGAGTCGTAGATAATGACGTTGTAGAATTGCTCAGGAGAGCTATCGAAAAAAAATCGGTAAAACATTTTTTTTTAAGAAAAAACTTTTTATTTTGTTTAATTGCTATTAATCAACAGATAAATATTGATGTAGTAGCTCTAGTGAATGATACTACTGGAACGTTAATGTCATGTGCTTACAAGGCTCACGATTGCATGATTGGTGTGATCGTTGGTACAAAACGTTTAATACTTTATAAAAATTGAAATAAAAATTAATTGAAACGGTGAATGTTTATGCAGGCACAGGAACAAATGCCTGTTACATGGAAAACTTGGATAATGTAGAATTATGGGAAGAAGACCGAAACGATCCCAAACAAGTAATAATTAACTGCGAGTGGGGAGCTTTTGGAGACAATGGAGCACTCGATTTTATTAGAACGGAATACGATGAAATAATAGACATTAATTCCATAAACCCTGGTCGTCAAATGTAAGTTAATAGTTAATTTTTTTTTTAAAGAAAGTAAGTTTAAGATTGATTTGATTTGCAACTAGATATGAAAAAATGATTTCGGGTATGTACATGGGAGAATTAGTAAGATTGCTTTTAGTAAAACTAGCCGAGGAAAATTTACTATTTAATGGAAAGATTCCAAAGTCGTTAACTGAATCGGGAAAATTGGACACGAAATACGTATCAACAATTGAAAGGTAACATTTTAAAATTGTTTTAAAGTTTCCTGGAGAATTATAAATTAAATTTGTAATTTATCGTTTTAGCGATAGCGGAAATAATGGAGTTAAAGAAACTCTAAATGAATTTGGAATTAAAAACGTTTCAGAGGAAGATTGTCTGGTTATTAAGTCAATTTGTACAATTGTATCGCAAAGGGCTGCTTATTTAACAGCCGCAGGTAATTTTAAACATTTAGAATTTTTTTTATTTTTTGGTTACTAATTATTTTTCAAATTAATATTGAAATTAGGAATTGCCACTTTGCTCATGAAAATTAATAAACCTCTAGTTAGTGTTGGCATTGACGGTTCAGTGTATAGATTCCATCCTTACTTTAGCAAACTAATGGGGAAGAAAATTAGGGAGTTAATACCCAATTCGATTAACGTAAGTATTTGAAATCATTTTATTTAGCTCATTTTTTAAATTTATTCCATAAATTTAGTACCATTTGTTGCTTTCTGAAGATGGCAGCGGCAAAGGTGCTGCCTTAGTTGCTGCTGTTGCAGCATCCAAATCTGCATAATCTTACTAGTAGCCTACATGTAAACCGTTTTTTCTGACAATGGAGGATATTTTTTAACACTCTTACTTCTTCATCAATTGACTATTTAAATACATAATTGCTTAAATATCTCATCTGCTCAACGACGATGGTACCGCAGCAACGACGATGTAGCGATTTAACGAATTTTATTTGAACTTAAATCATCGTAAAATAATTATTTTGTATACTTTTCTGGAATTGAGATTAATTAAGTGCAATCAAAAAATATTTTATTATACCGAAAGAATTATTTTAAGCAAAGTTTATTTTTTAAAAAAATATAGTATTTTTACAGCTAATTTTATTGGAATAGGGCATAATTATGTGTTATTTTTAAAGTAAAATGAAATTTAAGCTTTTAAAAGTTACTAACTTTCTATAAAATCTTATATTGTGCTTAAATTTAAGTAGGCCTACAGTAAATTGGTTTAATTTTTTTTTACGTTTGAAGCATTTAATATTTTATGAAGGTTGTGTTAGAGCATAGGTGACACTTATAATTAATTGTCGGGCAATTGCATAATTTTGTCTTTTTAACGTGACAGATTTATTATTAATATATGGGATTAACGACCAAGTCATAATACATTTTTATAAAATATAAATTTTTTAAGTAATTGATTATGTAATCAGTAGTCACCAGATTTAGATGCTAGATAATTATGTTAGAACAGTATTAAAATTTTTTAATCGGTAATGATGTACATTTTTTAATTCTTGTAGTTTCTTTACTATTTTTAATACTGTTTGATAATATTGTTAAATAACTAAGCAATTAATGAAGGACGACACAAATTATATATGAATTTATAAAATAAAATTAAAATTGGTTGACTTGTGTGACTATTAATTTAGAAAAAGGCCTATACAGTGTAGGCCCTACAGTAAATTATACTGTACATTTTGAGAATTTTTTATTTTGGTCAAATAAAATGCCTTGCAATAATTATTGTGAACTGGGAAAAAAACTAAAGAAAGGGTGATGGCTAAGTTTCATAATAATACCAATTGTTTATTGCAAGCCCACTTTACTTTAACTTTTTTTTATACGATTAATACGATTTTTAATTTGGATAGGATTTCATTTTACTTTAGGCATCAGTCAATAGATGGCGCCAGGGTAAGTGTTTACCGACATAGCGTTCATAGACAACGCGTTCATAGAGTAATGAGCGACCCCATTGTCAACTTGGCGAAGGATCCTGTATCGCTGTGAACCCTTTAACGTAAACTTTTAAATAGATTTTGCGGCGGAAAAACTGGCGGCGTTTTAAAAGTTAAAATGTTTCTTTCGATGAGCTGTTGGAATCAAGAATGATACTTTTAATATTTAGCATTTAGTTAATGATTATCTCTTTGTGTGGCATTTTTAATTATAAGTATTAATATTAATTATAAAGGTAATGGAGTATTCTGTAACACCCACCAGAAGTTCATGCAAGGTAAATTTGAAGACAAATTTGATGTGAAAACTAGAACGAAATGTTATGCTATTTATCTCCTTAGATGAGCTCAAGTCTAAAAGAAAAGTTGAGAAAACTTGGTAGATTCCATGGTAGCCAAATTCCTCTACCAAATAAAAATTCACCAAGCGTTTTAGAAACTTCATCGCCGTCATTTTCATCACCCAACTCACTTACTTTAAGCTCGTATAAACAAACTAATTTGACAGAAATTACCGCGTCAAATCATTCAGCTGATGACATAATAGGTCAGTCCTTAAATAATGATTCTACCAACGAGTTTACCACAAATATAAGGCCTCCATCGACATTGAAGGACGACGACGACGTTGCGGAAGAATCGTTTGGTCGTAAAACTTTAAAAGAAAGAGTTGGGGAATGGAAAAAGAAAGAACAGATCTACGAAGAAAATCTTCGAAAATTAACGCTAGTGAAGGTATATCAATCAAAAAATAATTTGCTCGAGCTCGAACATTTGATTTCGTCCTGGCGAACGGCTTGTCAGAAAGCAATTTATGATTTATTAGCTCGATATCAAGACCCAAAACCATCAATCGGTCAACTTTTAAAATTCATGGACATTGACGAAAAATTGGTTGGTTATGATAAAGAAAATGATACATTTATTTAAATGTTTCAATATATTAATACTGTACATGTATTGTTAATTCGGGCTTTCAAAGAAAATCTATAGTCTGATAATTATTGTTAATTCGGTCTTTCAAAGAAAATCTAGTCTGACATTTTAATATAAAGTCTAGTACATTTATTTCAAACTACAATAATCTTGTTCATTAATAAACGTTTTCAACGTTTAAAATTTTTTCGTTCTTCTGTTACAAATAACCGGGTCTTTTAAAAAACAAAATTCTTTGTATAGATGTGGCATATAACCTGTATAAAAAATAGACAAGCAATTATTATTTGGTTACGAGAAGATTCACCACCGAAGAAATTACCCGCTGTTCTGGCTTGTGATAATACATCGTCTAGTCGTTTATACTGCGCCTCGCACAATCCTGTCAGTGACTTGCTGTATATTTGACCAGTATGACGAGAAATAAACTGGCTTAGTAACTTAGTATTCTAGATAAGCAAAGTTATTTCCAATTACTGCTTTTTCAAGTACATGTACATGTATACAATGCGGTTCACCAGCTTATTTTTGTCCACTTTGTAATAAGTTTGAAGTGCAGTGGTTAATGCAACATTTTTCAAAATTTTAATATTCAATTTTTACCTTTTTTAAAAAAATGATTGAGCGTTATAATACTGTACTGTACTGTACAAATTTTGGCATCATCAAAGTTACTAAAGTGAGCACAAGCTTAGAATCGCTGGGATAGACGATAACATTTTCAAACCTTATAATCTAATGGTACTTGAAAATCACACAATATACATTTGCATTTTGGTTTTACGTATGGATTATCTAAAGAATGAATTGGCTGAAATAATAGCTTCAAGTTAAATTTATATTATTTTAGAACATCTATAAAATGTGTTTTTCACCATATCTTCTTCATTTCTAGACTTTATTATTTCTTCAAGTTCGTTTACTTCTAAATGTTTGGCGGCGGTGGTTTCGGACAGTGGCGTAGATGTGCTAGTCAAAGCGATACTTTGGTAATTTCCAACTACTAGATTTATTAACAAATTAATTAATTTATTATTATTATTCAGGTAAACATAATTAATCGATCTCTCGAGTTTGAGAAGTTTGGGAATGCATCATGAAAGTACCGTACCTGCTTTTCGAGCAATCATTATAGTTGCGGTTCGTAAAATAGAAGCCATATTCACCTCTTAGTAATTTATTTTTATCCAACTAATGTAATTAGAAAAATAAAGTAGTTAAAAAATATTATTTTTAATTAAAATTTTGGATTTGAAATTAATACTTGTGAAATTATGGTACAGTACATGTAGCCAGCTAGATTGATGATTAGAGAATCTCTATATAGATGGCGCTGCATGCAAATCGCAAAATTCCATTTCCTGGAGTAACTTATGTAAACTTCCGGTATAATAATCATGGAGTAAAGATGGCGTCTCCCATAAAATTTCGTCAAATTTTTAATTTAAAAGTTAAAGGAATGTATTTTATTTTATAACACAACTAAATAATTATGAAATTAAACATCGTGTAATGTTTAAGAATTGAAAAATGAAAAGCATGGAGTGGAAAGACGTTTCCAAAAAGGCTAAATATGGAATAGGTAAAGTTAATTCTTAAGTTAATAATTATGAAATTTCAATGATTTAAAAAAGATAAATATATTTTACCGCAGTTTTTTTATTTTAAAAAAAATTAACGGATTGATATGGTTTGTTGAATAAATGTGTGACAGTCTTATAAAACTTCATACATGAGTTTACTTTGAGGTGGATAAACCATAACGATGATTCATAAAACTTTTGATTTCATTTTTAATTGAAAATGAAATCAGACAGTTAATAGACGGCGTCGTTTAATTAGCATAGGTTATCAATTGAAACGATATTAAAATTTACCACAATATTGATTTATTTGTTAAATTATTAAAATTGTATTCTTTTAAAACTTTACTAGATTTTATTCTCTGATCACCTGTTGCTGAATTAATTATGCATACAACAGTAATAACCTTGCACTGTATTGTTGTATAATAATGGCACATGCTAGTCATTGCAATTATTACAATCATGAAAGTGTAACTTATTTTAATACAAAAAATACGTACAGTATGCTGTTTTATAATAGATTTAATAAAGATAGGCCTACTAATAAAGCAGATTAGTAATAATAAATTTGTAGGAATGCTGTAATTATGAAATAAACTAATTATTTTTTGATGGAATAAATTGATTTTGTAATTTAAAAATATTTTTTAAAGCTATTTTTACATATTTGGAAGATAAGACGCATCGCTTAAAACTGTTCTGTGGAGATGTCATCCATATTCTTAGTCAAAACAATGGTAAATGCGACTTATAACATTAATATTTATGATCACTTGTTTATACAAACTTTTGTTATATATACTGTATATATTTTTTCCCATCCTATTTGAAGATTGGTATTATGGGTATTGTATTTTATCCCAAAATACCCTGGGAATTGTACCTAAATCGTACATACATATTAAGGATGCCGTCGTGGATAAAACTGGGTATGGCTAATCAGTTGTTCATGTTTTTTATTTTTTTATTTATTTCTTTACTAAAAAAAATATTCTCAGGGCCCGGGACTCGATAGTTATAGAAGAATGTCCTATAGGTCAAGAAGTGACTGCAGTTTTACGCGAATGGGGAAACATTGCAAAACATTTATTTGTGGTTTGTTTTTTATAACTTTATTTGAACTACGGTATGCCCGGGTTAAAATTTTATCAATTAAATTTTAGGAGCAGAATAAAAATTTTGAAGTTATTCAAAGAATGATGTTTGAATTAATTGATTTACGTAAATCGGTTTTGTCTGGAACATTACCCACTGACGAATTAAAAGAACTAAATCAAAAAATTACATCAGTGATTGACATTGGAAATTGGTTCGATTACCGCTGGTTTGAGTAATTTTTGTACAAGATGAAATGTTTAATTGTTTTTGTTAAAGGACGCTGTCATTGGATTTGGTTGTTAGAGACGATCAAGGGAATATATTAAATCCTGATTGGACAAGTACAATTAATTTACATCGTCAACATGTATTAGCGGCTCAAAGAATTCTAAAGGTCATTAAAAATTAATTTTTTTGTATTACGATATAATATTTAATTTTTTTATTTATTTAAAAACAGACTAAAGAAGGAAGTAGTTTGGTAAAACCAACTGTAAAATTTATCCACGGCATATTTTTAGAAATCAAAAATTTTGTTTGCAAAATTGGAGAAGACGTTCAGTTGCTTATTTCATTGTATGATGCTAGAGAGGGGAAGTTTATTAGGTATTTTTTGTTAACATTTTCTTTTATTTAATATGACTAAAGCATTTTATAGTGAAAATTATGTCATTAAATGGTCAAAAGAAGGCTTACCAGCTTTGGATTTGCTCTATAACATGAAAGTAATATTTACAGTAAGTAGCCTATTTAAAACAGTATTAATTACGGTAAAGTTTATAAAATATTAAACATTAATAGGATTTAGGTAATGCTGATCTTATTCGTGAGAAAGTGTTTCTTGTATGTCAAGTTATCAGAATTGGTAATAAAAATTGTTAAATTAAATTTGACAAAATAATAGTGTAGATGAATTTAGGTTTAATGGAGTTGAAAAACGTTGAACATAAGAAACATTCATCCCAAAAGAAACTGCACGAAGGTTTAAGACGTCCTTTTGGCGTTGCAGGTATATTTGAATGATTTTTTCAAAAAATTGAAAGAAATTAAGCTACTGTAATTAAATTGTTTATTATATTAATTATTATGCTGCTAAAGGAATTTAATTGATAATCATTAGATTGTTTTTTAAACGATATTAAAACGTTTTTCGTAATAACGTAGTTATGGACGTCACTGGAATCATATCGGGATCTGTTTTTTACGATGATGACAAACAACATTTCCTTCCATTTATTCAGTAAATATTTAAATTATTTTATTAAAGAATATTTAAAATTATTTTTCATTAGATGCGGAGAGCGAGATTTCCTCGACATCATGATCAAAAAGTTAACATCATTAAGAGAAATAACCCAAAGAGATAGTAAGGGACAGGGGCTTTGGGTTTCTTTAAAATTACTTCATGGAGATGTAAAACAAGTAAGTAATTTAATAATGGAATTGTTTACAAAGCTTATGATTAATTAATTTTTTCTTAGATAAGAGAGGAAAATCCGCATATAATTTCAATAGCAACAGATATTTCAAGAAAAATGGGATTTCCTGAAGTTATTATGCCTGGTAGGATATACAGTAATTATTATCTAAGATGTTTTTATATTTATTAATTTTTCGTATGTTAGGTGACGTTCGTAATGATCTTTATTTGACAATTGTATCTGGAGAGTTTGCCAAAGGAGCTAAAACGTCGGATAAAAATGTTGAAGTTTGTGTCAAAGCATGCGGAGAAAAAGGACACGTTATTCCTGTGAGTATTAGTAAGAATAAATAATAATTTTGCAGTAAATTTATTTTTTGTGTGTTAGAATGTGATAAGTATTGGTAGTGGTGTCGATCTTAAAAACGAATACAGCAGCGTTGTATACTATCATGAAGATAAGCCAAAGTGGTGTGAAACCATTCGAGTAAATATTTATGTTGCATAATTGCAACAATTAATTATATTATAATTATTAATGAAGTAAAATATTTAATGGCTTATTATTTTTAGGTTGCAATTGATATTGAAGAATTTCGCAGTTCTCATCTTTTATTTGCTTTTAAACATAGATCATCAAACGAAGGTAGATTATTATTTATATACTTTTAAAAGTTTTTAAAATAATTTATCATTTTATAGCCAAAGATAAGTCTGAAAAGCCATTTGCTATTTCCTTTGTGCGATTAATGCTTTCAAATGGCACAACTTTGAAAGATACTACTCATGATTTATTGATTTATAAGGTTAACTTTTAAATGCGTGTATTTTAAAAATTTAATATTTTAAATGTGCTGCTTAGGTGGATCATAAAAAATTTGAAGAAAATGATGCGTCCTATTTAAATTTGCCATCAACAAAGCAAGAGATGGAAGAACGTGGGGAACCTATATCAAAGTCTGCCTTGCATCAATTTGGCCTAATTTTCAGTCCCAAAGACTCTTTCCAAATTTCAACTTTAGTTTGTTCTACAAAACTAACTCAAAATGGTAATATTTTTATATGTAATTTACAATCTTAATTTATTTAAACTTGTTAATTTAGTTGATTTGCTGGCTTTGTTGAAGTGGAAAGACAATCCTGAAAATCTGGATAATGTCTTAAGGAATTTAATGAAAATAGACGGCGAAGAAGTTGTTAAGGTATTATGAAAGTGACTTTTTCTACCTTTCGGTTATTAAACGAAAACAAATTTTATCAAGTTCCTACAAGATACTCTGGATGCTCTGTTCAATATTTTAATGGAAAATATGGAATCTGATCGTTATGATAAGAAAGTATTTGATGCTTTAGTAAGTTCTATTTTAACATGCTTTTAACAATTGTAATGTATAATAAGAAGATATTTAATGATTTTAGATTTATATATTGGGTTTAATTTCGGATAGTAAATATCGCCATTTTAAACCCGTTCTTGATGCTTACATTAATCCAACGTTTAGTGCTGCCTTAGCTTACAAGTACTTGAATTAATATTTAAAAAAAAAATTTTTTTTTAAATTTTAATGGAATGTATTTTAGGAAGCTTATTCCGACTCTTAAAACGTGTGTCAATGAAGCAGGAGAAAAAAATTGTGATACTCATATCTTAAAGAAAATCATGGAATCATTGAAGTATATATTTAAATTTATAGTCCGATCGAGATGGCTTTGTGCTCAGTAAGTTTAGTAAATTCAATTGGTTATTTTTGTCAAAACTAATCTGTTTTCTAAAGGTTTAATGATGACGAAATAGAAAAGCATCAGTTTAACGATTCATTTAAGCATTTGTTGACCTCTATAAATTATATGATGTTGTCTGCTGACGACAGTTTATTATTGGTTCAAGGGGCTTGCCTCAAATATTTTCCAAGTGCCATATCGGATATATTGCTTGTTTATGATGCCAAAGATTTTAGGTAAAGAAATGCTATTTGTATACTGTTAAAAGTTAAACTTTTTTTTTAAAATTTATAGTACTTTGTTGGTGTATTTTATAAATAATGTTCCACCTGAGAGATTGATAAAAATGAAGTTGTTATGTATTCAGGAAATTATTCACGGGGATTTATTCAAAAAAGCTGGTAGATTTTTAGTTTTCATGATTATATTTTTAGAAACTAAACTTTTGTAATATTAGACTGTCGAGCTATACTTTTGCCAGAGATAATTCAGAAACATATTGGAAAACATATGGAACAAGGAGAAGAAATAGAACTTTGTATTAATATTTTAAGTGACATTTTAGATGAACTTCATAAACAAAGAGTCGTAGGTTTACCGGTATTTTTTTTTTGTTTTCTTTGCATGTCATTCTTCTTAGCTTCATTGATTGTGTTCGGCTTTTATTTAGCTAATAAAAATCATTGGTTAATTAAGTACATTTATTAGGGTGAAACATCGGCAGATGTCAGCGTAATCATGCTAAAAATTTTTCGAACTGTGGTTCAAAAAGTTATTGATGCAGATGCAAAGGATCCATTAGTGGTAAAAATATAAGTTGTTATTTAATAATTAAATCATAAATTATACGTTTTCTATTAGGGTCATCTAGTAGCTGTAATGATTTCAATTTTGCGACAAATGGAAGCCGTTCATTATAGGCAATATATAGAACAATTCAAGCATAATTCTGATTTATTAGACTTCGTAATGGAATTGTTAATGGTATTTACGGAGTTAGTAAAGAAACCGGTTTTCTCCAAAGACTGGAACGAAATGATAATGCTTCAAAATAGGTATAATTTGAATAACCTTGTAAAATTTGTTTACTTAAATTTTTTAAATTTTAGTGTTCTTTTGAAAACTATAAAGCATTTATCTAATACTATTAGAGATGTTTTTTACAAATCATTTGAAATTCAGGTATTTTTATTTAAAATATTTTACATAAATCCATCAATTATTTGATTATTTTATAGGTTTGGAATAATTATTTCCATTGTGCAATATTTTTTTTGACACAAGATGCCTTACAGTTGGAAAACTTTTCAAGAAATAAAAAGAAAAAAATTCTATCGAGGTTCCGAATTTTTTAAATTTGAAAATAACTTATTAATAATGTATGCCATTTTAAATGTAGATACGGAGATATGAGACGTGAAACCGCTTTTGAAATTCGTGCGATGTGGTTTAATTTAGGTATGTAACTAGTTACAATTTGGTTTATTTATGACTATACTTTTTAATAATTTAGGTCACAACAAAATCCATTTTGTACCGGGATTAGTTGGTTTATTCTTGGAGATGACTTTAGTACCTGAAACAGAACTTAGGAAAGCCACAATTCCAATATTTTTTGATATGATGCAATGCGAATTTCTTTCCCCAAAGTATTTACATGTAATGCAAATTTACGGAGCTAATTACGTGCAGCAACCTCAGTCTCAAATAGGGGGTAACAAAGCAAACTTTATTGAGGCAAATGTTTTTTTATTGTCACTAGTTCTCCATATTTTTTTCTTATCAAAATGGTTTTTATTAAATTTAGTTTGAAAAAGAAATGATTACTCAAGTTGATGCTTTGATATCAGGAGGAAGAGGCGATGTCGAATACAATTCTTTATTTTCTGAAATGTGAGCTCAATTATTAACTAAATTTGCTTTTTTAAATTTATTTTCCTTATTTTTATTACGAGTATTTTTTACTCAAATATTTTCCATTGTTTTTTATTAATAATTTTTGTAGTTTGACTCATCTTTGTGAAGAACATCAGTCTATGAGAGAAAGCGGCTTACGATTTGTGAAAACTGTTACTCGTCTAATTGAAAACTTGTTGGAGTATCGTTCTATTATCCAAGAAGAAAATGTCGAAAATCGTTTGAAGTGCACAGTTAATTTGATGGTGATTGTACAATTTATATGTCTTTATATTAAAATAATAGATGATTGTAAACTTATATTAATTTGTTTCTATTGTTGTAGGAGTTTTTTTCTGAAATTAACCGTCAGGAAATGTACATTCGCTATTTAAATAAGTTATGCGATTTACATGTGGATTGCCATAATTATACTGAAGCAGCATTTGCGCTGAAATTACATACAAAATTATTGAAGGTAAATTAATTGTCGGATGAGATATTAAATCAATAACTTTAATTTTAACTATTTGTGTATTTGCAGTGGTCTGATGATCCCCTTCTAGCAATTCTTCGAAATGAAAAATATCTTTCATGTGAAAGTCATCGTCAGCTAAAGGAGCAATTATATTACAAAATAATCGATTATTTTCACAGAGGCCACGTAAGGTGTTTAATTATACTGAAATGCAAAAGTGTAATTTTAATATAATTAATAGATGTGGGAACCAGCTTTAGAAATGTGTAAAGAATTGACTCATCAATATGAGCACGAAATATTTGATTTCACTCAATTGAGTGCTCTTTTGGTACGCTTTTTCTACATTTTGAATTTACGTGGATAAGTGATAACAATGTAAAATTTGTTTGACAGCAAAAAGAAGCAGAGTTTTACGATAATATTATGTTAGAATTACGGCCTGAACCTGAATACTTTAGAGTGGCATTCTACGGACGAGCATTTGCTGCATTTTTGCAAGTAAAAATTAAGAACCTTCAAATTTCTGGGTTAATAAATTAATTTTGGATTTTTTAAAATATAATTATAGAATAAAGTTTTTATCTTTCGAGGTAAGGAATATGAAAAACTTGATGAATTTACAGGGAGAATGCAAAACCTTTTTCCTAAAGCAGAGGCAAATTTTAATATTAAATCATTGTTGGAACTTAATTAATAAAAAGTTTATTTAGATTATGACTAAGTTAACTCCGCCAGATAGTAGCATATTGGAAGCCAATAAACAAAGTAAAACAGGTTTTTAAAAATTGCTTAATCGCATAGTAATTTATACCTGTATTGTTTTTAGCTTTGCAATTAAATAAAGTCGATCCTGTCATGGAAGAAAAAAGAAAGTTTAACGGAAAAAATGTTCATGAAAAAATCTTAAGATATTATAAAGTGAACGAAGTGCAAAAATTTACTTATTCGCGGCCTAAAAGGAAAGGATTACGAGATTCGGACAACGAATTTGCGGTAAAAGACTTTTAAATTTTGTCTTTATTTTTTTAAACTTATTTTAATTACATTTTAAAATCTTTAGAATAATGTATTTATATTGCCAATTGATTATTTTAGGATTTATGGGTTGAACGGACAACAATGGTGATCTCATGTTCTCTTCCAGGTATTCTAAGATGGTTTCCGGTGATTTCCACTGAAACGGTATATTGTTTATAACTCAAACTTTGCCAAAAAAAATTTAAATGTTTTTTTAGCTGGAGATTAGTCCTTTGGAAAATGCTATAGAAACTATGCGAAACACGAATCGGAAAATAAGAAGTAATGTAATGTCTCACCTTTCTGATTATAATTTGTCAGTCAATCCGTTAGGAATGTTGTTGAATGGCATTGTTGATGCTGCCGTAATGGGAGGAATTGCTAAATATGAACAAGTAAGTATATGTTTGGCAGTATTTTAGTAGAAGTTAGTTTTTAAATTGTGATTTTTTTTATTTAGGCTTTTTTTAACGAAAGTTACTTATTAAATAACGAAAATCAAAAAGAAAATATAGAAATACTTAAAGATCTCATTGCATGCCAGGTAATATAAGTACCCCTACTTAGAAACTTAAAAGTTTTAACTTATTTAACTTTGCTTTATAAATAATTTATTATTATATTTAGATTCCTCTTCTTGGAGTAGGAATAGAAATTCATAAAAAGAAAGTTCCGGAAAGTTTGAAACCTTTTCATGAAAATCTAGAACAGTGCTTTTTTTCCATGAGGGCTTCGGTTGAGGAAAAATACGGACGAAGGGTATGCAGAGCTTAATATTTCTTAAATTTAGTACATTATTTTAAAACAAAGCAATGATTTTATCAGGAAAGTGATTTACAACAAATGATTGGGTCGTTGCCAACTCCGAAAAAGCTGATTCCTAATGACGTTTTATCTGCAAAAAGCCTTCCAGACATTAACACTTTAGGAACAGAGCCGTAAGTTAATATTCTGAAATTGAATTATCGAATACTGTATTACGTTTCTAGTCTTAATATTAACTTTTGGAAATGATAATGACGTGAAACTATTTTGGCTTGAAATTGTTGTCCTTTTTCATTTTAACATTTAATGGCCAGCTGACAAATTTTTTCAACTTTCAGAAATAAAATGAGGCTTCCAGTCAATTTAAGGTAACTGGACTTAACCTTTCTTTCTTATAAAAGCCATGCTCGTTGGGGCGCATAATAAATTACTTTATAATAATTTTCTTCTTCTTGTTCTAGCATGTTAAACTTTTTATCAAATTTAATTGATTTGCTTAATAATTATTGGTTACGCAGTGAAACTGACCGTGAAACCGTAGCTTATATATTGCTAGCATGTTTTAATTGTTTGTAAATGAATATGTAAAATATAATTTCTTAATATATTTTTTAAGGTTAACACATGCAACTTCCCAGCAAAAATTAGCAACAACAGCTTCAAGAGTTCAGTCAGTTTTTAGTAAACCAATTATTCAATCTTCAACTCGAACTTTAAGAAAAAGTCGAGATACTTTGCCCGCTAGAAGAAGTTCGGGAGTATTATCAATTCAACAAACGGAATCCCAGTCGCAGTGGTACGATCAAACACCCACTGCTCCAGTAATAGAACTTAGTGAACAAGTATGTTAAAATATATTTAAACAACAGTTTTTATTTTTAAGAGTGACTATGAAATTTTCCTAATGTGAATTTATATTTATAAATGTAGTTGATCTCTCAAAGACCAAGACGATCGGAAATGGAGAAACGCAATAGCCGACCAAGTAGTGGTCATTTTCGAAATATGCGATACGACAATAATTCTTCACCTCCTTCTACTCCTGGTATTGATACATTTTAATTACAATACTTTACGGGCTACTATAGTTAATTGGCAGTTTATTAAAATTTTATTTTATTTGCAGATGGCGGCGCATCATCTCAAAGTTTAAACTCTTTGGACGACGATGTTCCTCCACCAGTTCCTCAAAAACAGAGTTTGAATGATTCCAATCTTTCTTCATCGGCTTCTCCACCCAGTGAACCTTCAACGTTCCAAAGACAACCTTCAACTCCTTTAAAATTGAGAAATAAGGTAGGCGACTAGGGTATTATTTAATATTGAAAACTAAACTTTTCGAGAATTATTATATTATGGGTTTTAGTAACTTTTTACGACAGGGATTTGTAATGCAATTCAGAAGTTGTTAATATCATTGTTGTGTTTGTGTGTTTCCTGTCTTTAACGCTTGCATTCCGGGCTTGCCAAACATTTAAATTTTAAAAAGGTTGGCGGTGACTTTAACTCTTTAATGGTATTACCACGAGTTTAGATAAGGGTATTAAGTGATACAAGAAACGATAGGGGAAGTGATTAAGTTTCTTTATCATTTTCAGTACAGCGTATATTGTGTTTAACATAATTATTTAATCTTCGAAATTAATTATTTTTGAATAATGATTGGAATTTATTTTATATAGCCACTTCCTCCTCTTCCAATTAAGGAAAAAACGCCACCTGCAGTTCCCAAAAAACCAACCAAATCACCAATTAAGGATGAATCTAACTGTTAGCTCCCATAGAAAACATAATATTATATATATTATATTATAATATTTTATAAAAATGCTGGTCAACCTCGCAAATGGTGAGTCAATTTATCATTCCATTTTTAATATTTCTATGTTTGTTACTATATTGATGAATTTACATATTGTGCACATTAGTTTTCGAAATGCAATCGTAAGAAAATGCAACACTTTTCACATAGTTAAACGTGTATATTTTTATTTTAATAACAGGGTATCGATTGAATGTGTTTTTAAAATCATTTTTAATAATAATATACCCATCACAATCAATACTTTAAAATTTTAGAAAATCGTTGCAATTTTAAATTTTATTTAGAATAGGCTCACATTTACATTGTTATATTTTATCAATTGCACTATAGCTCATTAATGATGAAGTCAGAATAACATAAAATTGATTCTGAGTATAATATTTTAAATAATGTTTGAATCTTTATTTTGAAAATAGTCAGCTTTATCTCTGAATGCAATGGCCATTTATTGATTCGTTGAGTGACTGGGTCAGATTGTCAGTTGTAATTAAATTTTTTTTTACCGATTTTGCTATGATTATTATTGCATGTAGTTATGAAGTTACATCGCTTATTTATATGAATGGCGGCACAGTATATCTTTTAAAATCTTAAATAGGAGAG